>CAKAOI010023432.1:370-12073 GCA_916701655.1 Sebastiscus albofasciatus | reverse complement strand
TTTGTAGGTCAACCAGGAAGTTAGCATCGCCCTGGTTCCCTCGACTAAAAGCCAATGGGATTTTTCCATTGGGTTTTGGATTATTGCAGAAAATAAGCTCTGTGGTAAACAAACGTTTATGATACTCACACAATTTGTTCAGCAAGATAATCTCCACAAATGAACACCACTTTTATGATTTTTGAAGTGTGAATGCAATCACCAGAAGTAAAAAGCCAACTTTAGGCTATAAACAAACTAGACTACGATCGCATGAGCACGAATATAAACAAAGAGGCTGTAAAGGCGGACGAGTCGGCGTGATGGCGTTTAGTATTCTCATTTAGCCACTTGTTGGCAACTGCCTTTTTGAGACAAAGAAAAGCTTCAAAATTCACGATTGGGGTATTTATTGATGTATTTTATATCGTAGAACCAAATGTTAAACTCTCTTAAGCTTGTGTTAACTACAGACCTTATTTAAGGCATTTAACTAAAAACCCATTCAAAAAACTCTTTGACTTTGAGACGAGGGAACTGGAAGCAAAGAACGTAATGCCAAGAAGTGAAAGTCAATTGTTCGTTCCATTGCAACATCAGCGCCCAGCAGCAAAGCTACGCTTCCGCCATTTTGGACTGAAAGTGCCTACGGGACGGCAGTTAAATTATCGCCTAAAAAGTGCTGTAAAAAAGTATAACAAAATTATTTCTATTCTATTATCATATTCTACTGAAATGGCCTGTTTTGAACAATAAAATATTCTAAATATAATAAGCACATAATAAGCATTTTCAATCAAAAATGCAGCTGTTGTTAAAATAACACCGGAGTTTCTTTGCTTCTATAGTCTGTGCTGGAAGTGCTAAATTGCTAAGTCATCTCTGCATTTTAGGACTCATTCCAGTAGCACTCTATGTTTTATGTAGGCTACAATTATAAAAAAAAAGGAACATTCAGGCTCTCTCTTGTGGCTCAAAGGTGCACTGAAGATATAAATGTTGAATAAAAGACTACGGAAGAAATTCTGCTAATTTATTTGGCAACCCAAATCAAATCTCCTGCCACCCACTTGTGGGTCCAGACCCAGTCTTTATGAATGACTGCTCCAGTGAGTATTTGTGGCAGCAGGACGGCGTATGTGGAATTGAGTCAAAATAAACTACAGTGTGTGTGTGTTCATGGTAATGAAGGAACATGTCGCCCAGTGCAACAGTGTGGCTCACTGATGTGTTTTTGATAGTTGTTAGACAGTAGTGGAGCTCTGTGGCACAGAGGAAGAAGATAGATCAGGCTTTAGATACACACAGAATACTTGGATGTTACTTTTGGTCAAAGTATAAAACCTTTACTAAAGTCAGGCTCTTCACAACAACAGCTTCTCCTCACTCTGAACACCACACACTCAGCTTGAGTCTGAAAACCGAATGTTTACTGAGAAATTCAAAACAGATGGGGGGTAAAAGCTTCCACAAGAGAAAAGAGAGAAGCAGGAGCCTACAGCCAAATACACCTCTGATCTGGATTACAAGTGTGTACGTGTGTGTCAGTGTGTGTCTGTGTGTAAGTGTGTGTGTGTGCGTGGGTGTCTGTCTGTGTGGGTTTGTGTACATCCAGGGTGGGATGATTTGTGCTATTGGAAAAAGCACTGCAACTCCCAGGAATGAATGAGTCACACACTTAAACACACATATTTAAACACTACGAATGTCCACACACACACACACAGGAACACACACACACACACACACACACACACACACAGGAACACACAGAACGGACTACAGAAGTTTTGATCAGATACAAATGCAGAACGAGTTTCTGTTTGGTTTCAGGTTTGTTGACGTTCTGTTAGCATATCTAATGGGTTATATGGTGGACTTACATGACCCTACAATGCTGTAGGGTGCACTCTGTAGAGGTGTGTGTGTGTGTGTGTGTGTGTGTGTGTGTGTGTGTGTGTGTGTGTGTGTGTGTGTGTGTGTTTCCTGTAGGTAAGGTGACCGAGGGCAGGAAACAGAACAGGACTGTGTTGCACCAGCTAATGTAATTCCTTCACCAAGTCCTTCCTAAGTGCTTAGTGACTACTTGCTAGTTTCAGACAAGTGATTTACTGAATCAGGTTGCACCAGTAAACCTCAAGGATAGTCAGAGATAGTAAAGACATTAGTAATGTGTAAATCCGTTGCTAGGAAACATCTGTAGCACTGGCCAGTCAACAGCTATCAACTATATAAACAGGAAACAACGTTTTAGGAGGCCATGATTGTTGATTGTTGTTAATGATAATGATGTTGGACTTTTTCAGTCTCCGTAGCGATAACTGGGCTTTGGGTGTCTGCAGATACTGAGTACCGAACCAATACCAGTTTAATTAATAAGCTGTATGCCTCACTTTTATGTGTAAGGCAACATCAGGCTTGACTTGAACATTGCTTTCCTAACTTTTCAATACAAAATGTAACAAATAAATACATAGATATAAATTTACTGAATTGTTATTCATTTTTTAAATAATAAATTGTACACCAGAAACTCTGTAAGAAATCTTCAAAATTAACAGAAATTACAACTCAAGTGTAAACATTTTTAATGCAGCAAGAAATTGGTCAAAACATTAACAGGAATTAAAAAATCAGTATATAATGTATATAGTATGTAAACATAGAATAGAAATTAATAGATCAGCCCGATTGTCAATGATAACCGATCCAGCTATTTGAGTCAGTATCGGCTTGATATTTGATCCGATATCAGTATTGGTGCAAACCTAGATATTAAACTAAACTGCCAATCATTTGTAAATGTGGATATGACTTTGCTTTATTTATCTATGCATTTATTTATACATTTATTTATTTATACATTCATGTAGAAATCTGTGAGTGGGAAATATCTGATTTGGTCATTCAGTCTACATTATTAGCATAGTGTTTTTTAATTAACTCGTTGTGCATCACTGTTAGACAGCATTTGATCAAGTGTAAGGTATTACCTTTTTTACTCCTAAAAGGGTCTAAAGGGGTCATTTATTAGTGCAGCTGGGTATCACCACTGATTTCCCAATTTGGTTCAAATTCCAATTCAATTCAATTCAATTTAATATCCAGATAATTTGATTAGGGATATTTCAGTTACAATACCAGTTTTGCTTGGATATGAATGAGATCCATAGAGAACTAAGGCTGTAACTAACCTGGTGTATTATTAAAAATAGTAATATTTACATTAACAATTGACCCCAAAGCAGTTACATTATTCTACATTTTGCATATCTTACACATGGCTTTGCTTTTGTCCAGCTCTTCTCTGTTATCATAATTAAATCCGAAATGTGAACCAGACATCTGCCTTTAGGGTTGGCGGGGCTTTCGGTGGAGCAGCTCCCCCGCATGTTTTGATACAACTGAGATTCTCTCATGGCCAGATCTCAATGCATGAAGAACCAAAGGCTGGCCACGAGAGGCTAACCGGGTCAAAGTTTCACACATCCACGGGAAAAAAATGATACACATGTTAAATACTTTAGAAATGTGACGTACAAATGCATTTAGTTGGAGATAACATGCTATCTGTTTTTATTTACTCTCATCAGTAAAACAAACAGAATGTATGCCAGCCTTTCAAATTAGATTCAATAGAGTGCTGCAGGATGACGAAAATTGGTTTGGCAAAAATTCCATCATAACCTTTCAGCGTATTGTAATTCAAGTGTTCTGAGAGAAAACTAGACTTCTGCACCTCCTCATGGCTCTGTTTTCAGGCTTTAGAAAATTTATGACAGGAGACTTTGATCAATCACAGGTCATTTCAGGGAGCTTTCATAGATGGCAGCTGGACAGCAGACCTCAGATCAGCTTTTACTGCTTGTTTTCCTCCAGTCTGTGAAATCTTGCAGATGCCGTTAGGAGCACCGAAGGACACAGAGGCACATGTTTTTTTTCAGGTTACCTGTTTCATGTACTACTGTCAGGATATAGCGACTGTTTTATAAAAATAACTTTTTTTAATCAGATTTGCTCCAATCTCGCCTAGAAAAACACAACAACTAACAATAATATCTCTATAACTACATTTATGATCAAATGGACACGTTCTATTACACAGACCGGGGAAGGTAATGGAAAGTTAAAGTTGCATCTCCTCTTGAGCCTCCGGCTACAACCACTTCACTCAGAGCCTATCATGGTGTCTCACCCCCTTTTTATAGCATCAAATAACTCATTAAAACCAAACTTATCAGAAAAATGAACACTTGAACAAACATCAGCGTGATGTACTACCTAAAATCATCTTTCGGAAACATTTATTTGATGTGTACTTTGACGTTTTAGTTTGTTCCGTGCCCCATCCGCTAACATGCAGGGGGTTTATGACCTATACTGCAACCAGCCACCATCAATGGAGATGTTTTGGTTTCAGTTTTGGGGAGCTGTCATGTCGTCCATCTTTATATACAGTCTAAAGTAAATATCCACTTCGTAAACACATAACTAGGCTAAGTTTGAATTTAGGAACAGGTTCGGGATTGCTCTCTCTCTCTCACACACACACACACACATACTAGGGTGTGTGTGATGACGTCATGTGTTGTGACTGAACGGGTCTTGCGACCTCTGTAAATCTTTTTATTGATTTTCAGCCAAGAAATGCAAATGTTCTCACAAGGGCAGGTCATGTTCTGTGACAGTCAGGAACAAACCACAACCTTCCAATCTATGACCTCGCCCAGCGTTACAGGTTTGATTACAATGAATAAAAGAACAAATATGGCAATTGCAGTAGATATAAGAGGAAAAAAAGAGAAGAAATTATTAAAGAAATAAAAAATACAGAGTCTTGGAGTCAAGTGTAAGAGGTCAGTGACAACACCACGTTTTCATACCACATGGATGGAGCCCTGAAAGTCTGTCAGAAAGGGCCCCCAAATCTTGTAAAACATTTTTATCAGATCCTCGTACAGCGTAGCACATTTTCTCAAGCTTCAGGCAAGACATTATGTTCTTAAACCTTTGAGAATGTTTGGGTGGGGCAGCTTCCTTTCATCTCAGTATAGTACTGCATGTTTAGTTTGAAGAGTGGCAAAAAAGCCAGAGCATTACAATTAGTTGCGTTCAGATGTGCATCCTCATCAGCTGCTCCAATTAGAGCTGCTAGAGGGTTGAGTTCAACTGCACAACCTCTGTTATTTTTCTACCTTTGTATTTCCTTTCTATTTGCTTCGTTCTCTGCAGTGACATCCAAACCAAATCCTTGAAATAAAATAAACCTTTCAGGTAAAGTAGGCTCCTGACCTCTTAGTTTACGCTTTACATGCACTAACCAACAGATACCACCAGAGGGAGCTGTGGTCAAACTCAAACCTAAACTACACTGCCTCCAACAGATTGTTTGCTCACTGCGAGATACAGAAGGACCTCCTCCTTTAGGATTTAGACACCTTAAAGCAGGGGTCTTCAACGTTTTTCAGGCCAAGGACCCCCAAACTGATGGAGACATGGAGCAGGGACCCCCTACGATATATATTGTATAAAATTGTGTTTATATTAAACTGGGCCTAGTGCCATGTATAAATGTACCTTGTTATTGTGCATTCAATACTAAGCTATTCAAATAATACACAGGTTCATATATTCATGTTTTTATTTTAAACATGTGCAAGGTACAGTGAGTAGAGAAATTGTAATAAATAATAATAATAAAAAAATAAAAATAAATAAATAAAATAAAAAATAATAAGAAAATTTCGTGACCCCCCTGCAGTACCTCCGTGGACCCCCTAGGGGTCGCGGACCCCCTGTTGAAGACCTCTGCCTTAAAGGATAGGTTTGGATCTTTATAGAACACTTACATGCCCATATGTACAATGAAAGAGTTACTGATCGCTGTAATCATTTCTTTGTATCAATAATATTAATAATAAAAAAGTTATGCATTTTCGAAAACCAGGTAGAGAAAGGAGTAGTTTTCAGTTCTGAGTTGATGAGAAACAACTTGAGTTTACAGATAAATAGAAGTATCTTGGCTTTCTTTAGATGATAGTATGTCTATTTTACATTATTTTTATTCGTGGGAGGTTCATGTTTACGATTATGTCTGGATGATGTTTATGTTTACATGTTTGGATGATGCTGGTGTGTTGTGCTGTTAGATGATGGTGGATGAACATGCCAGAAGGTCTGATTTGTTGTCAGCTAATGTGAATGAATAATTCCATGAGGGAAGGGTTATGGAAATGACCCGACACGAAAATAAATGATTAATTCATTCATTCATTCATTCATTCATTCATTTCTACTGATCCCTTCAGTATGGAGACGGATCTTCAGTCCTCGTTTTGTGTAAAAATGACTTTAGAGCTACAAATAATGATTATTTTCATTATTGATCAATCTGCTGATTTTTTTCTTGATTAAATGATTGATCATTTGGTCTTTTAAATGTCAAAAAATAGCATTTTAAATATCAAAAAAATTATGAAAAATACCCAAATCCCTTGTACATTCAGTTTGCTTTCTTATAAGACACAGAAAAGCAGCAGAACAAAATAAAATTGAGAATATACTTGTTTGGCATTTTGGCTTGAAAAATGATGTAAAGAATTAATTGATTATCAAAATAGTTTCCGATTAATTTTCTTTCGATCAACTAATTGATTAATCGACTAATTGATTGCAGCTCTAAAAACTTTAGATCAGTTCATACATACAAACAGCTGTATTACATATACCAGCCTGCATACACACATAAATACACACGTGCAAACAAATTAAAAAGGTTACAAAACAGCCAATAAGCTTATAAAAATCTGATCATTTTGATTTGATCTCGACACGGCCAGGTTTGATTGCAAAATACATTTTCATTGATCACAATAATTCATAACTCCCTATTTGAAGTTCACAATAAGAAAACAGTGTAGTAACTCCTCTCTTAGATACTGTGTGTATACTGAGGGTTTTGTTCCGGTTCAATCTTGCCTTGCAAAGAGCATTTCATCAGAACAAGGTTCTTATGTTTGTTCTGTCTGTTCTTCCTCCAGGCCGAAGCTCGAGAGGACAACTTCCACCTTCTCTCTTCTCTCTCCTGACAGCTGGTCCCTCCGAGGGGTAAGAACAGATCTGACTCACATTATTCACTCTATTATGACAACTGTACATTTTATTAAGACATCATGCACAACAAGGTGAATCCATTACTGATAATAAAGGATGAGAAAGTAGTGAAGAACCTCAACACGTCAGTGTGCGTTACGGCTCGAATATCACATAACTATGGAGAGCATATTCTGAGTATTCAGATAATTCACTTTAATAAAAGTAACAATACCACAGTGTAGAAATACTCTGTTACAAGTAAAAGTCCTGCAGTCAAAATCTTACTTAACCCTTTCCACTCCACCCATCTTTACCATAGACCCATTCTTGTCTTTTTTTGGGGGGTACAGGGGTTTTAGGGGGAGATAGCAGGTCAGCAGTATATATCACATAGAAGTGGTGTACATCATCTGAAAGCTGAGAACCTGATTAATTTGAGATGCTGCTCAGCACTGTGTGTCAAGTTGCTCTAGTCATAAATCAGAAATAAAAATATATGAATTGATTCAAATGAATTGTGAACGTTTGTAAGGGTTTAGAACATTATGATAGAAGTATATGATGGTCATCCCCATGTTCTATTATGTCTCATAAGTTGTTGCAGCAATTTTTGGGTTAATACCATTTGCTACACAGATTTGCTGCTAAATTTAATTGTTACCACTTTTACCACTCGAGAATTGATAAAAATGATCAATAATCCCTCCAAAATACCACATTAAGACACCAAGACCTCGAGGAACACCATAGAAAAAGATATGATGTGATTTGGTTTCAAAAACTTTTGACATTTGGAGATTTCTGTAAGAATTGCATTTTTGGGTGATTGGATGAAGAGCACTTCTGTTCTGGAAACTGCTCAGAAACTCGTTATTGTCAATCTACCTAGGAAAGTCTACCATCCTCTGAATGCTCTAGGTCTCTCGTTTGTAGTTGTAAAGTTTCATGAGGCTGTGATTATCCTAGAGGTCACCACAGGTAATTTTATACAGTGTGGTCAAATTTAAAAAAATTAATCTCACTATATGAAATGGCTACAATGTGGACTAACATCATCACACAGTTGGGCTCATTTGATCTACAAGAGTCTCAGCTTTAGGTAAAAATAACACATTTATACAGCATGCAAAAAACGTCATGGTTTTTGCCCCAAACTGCATGTGATTATCATAAAGTGGGCATGTCAGTAAAGGAGAGACTCATGGGTACCCATAGAACCCATTTTCATTCACATATCTGGAGGTCAGAGGTCAAGGGACCCCTTTGAAAATGGCCATGCCAGTTTGTCCTCGCTAAAATTTTGCGCAGGTTTGGAACATTATTTAACCAATTTACCAATTAATTCCTTAGGTTCTCTAGTTACCTCCACCAAGGCCAAAGGCCTTGGGCCAAGGAGGTTATGTTTTCACCGGGTTTGCTTTGTTTGTTTGTCTGTCTGTTAGCAGGATTACTCCAAAAGTTTGCGATGGATTTGAATGAAATATTTTGAGGGGGTGGAGTGCAGCACAATGAACAATCCATTTGATTTTGGTGGTGATCCAGATCACGATCCGGATTCAGGAATTGTTTTAAGAATTCCGATCAGCCTGAGCATTAAGACCACAGGGTATAACACATGCGCAGTGTAACTGATGACGCGTTGATGACACATGACCCCGCCTTTTTCCTTCTTTGAGCAGAGAGATACGTGTGTGGATGTGTGGGCGGGAGCTGCTGGCCGTCCGCGGTGAGAAAGAAAAAACGGTAGATGACGGGATGAGAGACAGCGTAGTGTAACGTTATACAGACATAACAAGGCTGCTGGATGATTAAAGGCATCCGCCGATACGTTACATGGAAACACACCGTGTTAATAACAAGCCGACCACCTCACGGTACCGCCAGCTGTGAGCTGTGATCTGTTTTTAAAGTCACGCACCTTGGCGGAGATCTGCGCTCTCTGAGTGCCATTCTAGTTTCATATGATACCAGTATCTTCTTCTAGCTTTAAAACTGAGCCTGTTACATCTTAGCAAACAAACCGCAAGTTGCATTAATGTCTTAAAGAAATTAGCGGCGTTCAAACAAATTTACGTTAACGCGTTATTATTGCGTTAACTTTGACGGCCCTAGTTATGATACATCGATCTCTCTCTATATATATACTGTATAGAACAGATATTTCTGGACCAAAGTGTTAAGGTAATAGTGAAACCATTAACAAACCTAGAATGAGATAAGGGTTTTAAAAACTAAGTAGGTGTTTTGGCAACTTTATTGTTAACTGACAAAAATATAACAAACTTCTCACTTTTCTTATTTTCTTTGCATAACTTTATAAACCTGAGTTCATGTTCTTTGTGTGTCAGTGTCTCTACTGCTGGTGTCTCCGTGTCTCCTGTAGCTCCTAATTATAGACGGCCTGTTTCCCCCCGACAACCGTCACTTCCTGTTTGTCCAATGGGAACTGTGTGGACACACACACATACACATTGTGAAGGGTTCCTGTTCCTGAGGGTCTGCAGATCCACTCAGAGAGGTGGTGAAGCTGTGGAGGTTTAGACTGGGAGTGGGGAGGTATAGAAGTAGGAGAAGAGAGGAGAGAAAAGAGCTTTTAAAAGTCTGACTGAGCAGGAGAAAAGAGAGGAGGAGGAGGAGGAGAAGTGGCTCTTGGAGAGAGAGACAAACTGGAGGAAGAAGAGAAGAAGAAGAAGTGTGAAGTTCAGAAAAGGAAAGAAGACAAAAAAGGAGAATAACAATGTGACTGTGAAGAAGGTGATCTTAGACGCTGTGTGAGGAGGAGAAAAGAAAGGACAGCTGATGTGACTTTGGGGTAAAAGCAAAGTGGCCTGGAGGAAGAGGAGGAGAAGAAGAAGTTGGAGGAAGAGGAGCAGCAGATGACTGTGTGCAGAGAGAGTTAATTGACACTTGAACTGTGTTTGAGGAGCAGATCTAATCTTGATGATGGGCTGCTGTCTGTTTGTTTACTATCGGGTGAGTCGATGCATCTCTTTGAGTGATTGATAATGCATCCCAGAATGCCTTTCATTCAATGATAACCTGAAAGGGGCCGATGAGGGTTTATTAACACGCTGCAGGACGATCAAACAAACCGTACACAGCTGTCATCCTCTTGTTGTCTGTTGCCTTTATTTGCATGCCTTTATTTCCTCTACTGTTTGACTCATTTCATGTCAATATCACACTCAACACACTCACAGCAAAGAGTGTGTCAGTGTTCTTGTTAATGTGACACACTGCTGTCATGCTCCATGCAACTCCTCCATCCATGTTTAAGTGTGTGTCTACAACCAGTGGTGGAAGAAGTATTCAGATCCTTTACTGCAGTAAAAGTACTAATACCTCACTGTGAAAATACTCCAATACAAGTAAAAGTCCTGTATTCAAAACTTTACTTAAATAAAACTATATATTGTGAAGTAAAATTTAAGTAAGTATTAAAAGAAGAAGTACTCATTGTGCAGCAAAATGTTCCCTGTTAGTGTTTTACTGTTATATCCGATGTTTCTGGATTAATATTACTGCTGCATTAATGTGTGTGATGCATTTTAACTCTTTTACATGCTGTTAGTTTAATCTACAGCAATGCATCATATTGTATAAGATCATCATGTATTTAGTAGAAGTATAAAGTTGCATAAAATGGAAATACTCACGTAAACTACAAGTACCTCAATTTTTTACTTAAGTACAGTACTTGAGTAAATGTACTTTCACCACTGGGCTACACATGTTTCATATTGCAATTTTGTGCAATTGTCTGTACGTTGGTTATTGGGTTTTTTTCATGTGGATGAATGTTCTTCATTGACACTGAACACCTTCATATAATAATATTGAATATTTAATACTTAATATATAAAGTACATGTTGTGCAGAGAGCATGATTCACGTTCAGTGTGATGCCCTGGTGATCACAGACTCTGCTCTAGTTACATTTCATCATGGGACATTATCTAATATGACACGACACAGACCACTTCCCAATATTCATTAAAGCAACACGGCAACAACATCCTGCCCCCCCACCCGCCAAAGAAAAAGAAAAACTGTACGAAGTTGGAGGAGAAACATTGCTGTTATATTCACACTCCAGTTGACTGAGGCTTGTTTCAGTCACTTAACAGGTAGCAGTGATGTTTAGAGGACTGACCCTAATATGGACTGGAGGACCAGACTCCTCCCTCCTACTTGGTTTCTATAGCGACAGTGAGTTAAAGGTAAAGTCTGCCAGGTTATATAACGTCTGGTCAACAACAAAGTCTCAACACAATAGTGAACAAACAGCAGACTTCCTGCTATTGTTACACTCTGCTGCACTGATCCCAACATCCTCCTCTTCCTCCTCCTCCTCCTCCTCCTCCTCCTCTTTCTCCTCTCCTCGTCTCCTCACCTCCCCTCTCCTAATCTCCTCGCCATGTCTCCTCCTCCTTCTCCTTTCCTTGTCTTCTCCCCTCTCCTCATCTCCTCGCCTTGTCTCCTCCTCTCCTCTCCTTGTCTCTTACTCCTCCTCCGCTCCTCTTCTCCTCACCTTGTCTCTTCCTCCTCCTTTCCTCTCCTCTCCTCACCCCCCACTTCTCCTCCTCTCCTTGTCTCCTCCTCCTCTCCTCGTCTCCTCTCCTTCTCTCA
>CAKAOI010023230.1:0-12741 GCA_916701655.1 Sebastiscus albofasciatus | reverse complement strand
TCACCGTAAAGTAAAAAGACAGGTTGAATAAAAAGAAACAACATTATGTATTCTGTGCTTTCCACAATACCACTACATTGACATGTTGATAGAAGGCCTTCGGTTGATGGTGCAAAACCTCCTTCAGGTCATGTTTGTTGGAACTATAATAGACAGAGGTTAGTACAGAAACCGAGAAGAAAAACTAATAAAACAACTGGAAGCCACAACTTAGTCATGGTTCTAATGAAATAACAAGCTTTTCCTGTAACTGATGACAATTTGTTATTTCTAAAGATTTGGAGTTTGGATTATTTGAAAGACCAAACTAAAAACTCTAAATGAAATACTAAGAACTTGAGATTTAACTCAGACTTGACTTTGGCAACTCAAAATGTGGTGTTGCAGACATGAGCTTAGTGACTCGAGCAATGCTTTGGTTATTAGAATATGATTTGGCGACGTGGACACAATTTTGCTGACTTAGACATAAGCTTTGTGACTTTGGTGACTCGGACATGAATTTAATGACACAAACGTTAGATAAGGGACTGAAATATGACTTTGGAAACTCAAATTTGGTGACAGAGCTTAGTGTCTTGAGCAATGCTCCGGCAATTAGAACATGATTTTGATGGCTTCGACATGACTTTGCCAACTTAGAAATGAGTTTAGTGATTTGTTTAATGACTTGCGAGACTCGCACATGACTTTCATGACTCAAACGTGACTTTGGGGACTCACTCGTGACTTTGGAAACTAGCACATGATTTTGGCAACTCGGACTTGACTTTGGCAACTCATAAAATAATTTGATAACTCAAACGTTAGATAAAAGGACTCAAACACAACTTTGGGAACTTGCAAATGACTTTGGGAATTCTGACATGGCTTGGACGACTTGGACTTTGGCAGCTCGGACACGGCTTTGGTGACCTGCATTTTGGCGACTCGGACATAGCTTTAATGACCTGGACTTTGGAGACTTGGACATGGCTTTGGTGACCTGGACTTTGGAGACTCGGACATGGTTTCGGTGGCACACACTTTGATGACCTGAATATTAAATTAGTGACTTGACCATGACTTTGGCAACCCGGAAATGGCTTGGGTGACTTGAACTTTGATGACTCAAACGTTAGATCAGTGACTTGTACGTGACTAATGCCAGTTGACCTGGACTCATTGGGGACTAGAGACTCAACGTCCTGTGCTGTCTAGCTACATAATCTACACATATGGCCAATGCAGCGCATCAAACCCTCAAAAGTGGCAGCAAATGCTGAACACCTGGTTTTGTTGTTTTCCTGGCAGGACTTTCTGTTTCTTCCAGACCCATTCGTTGATCAGATCCCTGTGGTTATCGTGTCGACTTGGTATTGTCTTTGAAATCAATGTTTTGGTCTGGCAGCAGCATTACCGCTAGGAGCAGCAGAGGTATGTAGTTGATTTATCCTCGCTATCAGATAGACAAACTGTTCTCTACTCCGCTCGACTGAAAACCACACCGAAACAAAACTGGGCCGCTGGGAGCAAAACAAGCTCACAGAATACAGAAGAGTGAGGACGGGAAGACGGAGCGAGGAAGAAAATGAAGGGGGTTTTCACCGTGTACAGTACAAACTGTGAGGTGACGTCTGAATGTGCTGCTGAATAACACTGAGATAAACATCGGACAGCGGGAGGTGGTTAGGTTGTCCTGCACGACTGGAGGTAATTCTCTTTATTAAGAACAGATCCAGAGATATTGAGTCAGCGCTGAAGGACCCAAAAACACACTATTTCTCATTTGATCAGAGGTGGTCAAATAAATGTCATGATTTTCGAGCTCATAATGAAATCCACAAAAAAAATCCATTATTTCAGAAATGTGCATCTGTCAATGTGAAACCACAGATGCAAGGTCCAGTTCTGACTGCACTGAGACTGCAGGGTAACACAATCTGTGTGTCGAACCATGTATGAATGTGGTTTGAATCAGCAAAAAACTCGATTCCATGTGTTTCCTGCTGATTCTTGACAAAAGCAAATGCTTCAAATGTCAACATTATTGCCAAATTACTGTTTGATGTCACTTTTGATAACAAAGCTTTGCAGCATCTGTCAAGTAAATACAGCAAACTCTGTACAAGGCCTTGCTTCAACAAAACGTGATGGGTTTTGACAATTTCCAAGTCGCATAGGCACTTCCTGTTTCCATCTTTATTCAGTTCTTACTGTTCTCCTGCAGTTTCACTCAACATTGTCAAACAAACAAGTGCATTGCCAGCCAATTTTCAAACCTGTAATATTGTGTATTGTATCATTTTAGGGATGCACCGATACCACTTTTTTCCGACCGAGTACAAGTACAAGTACTTACATTTGGGTACTCGCCAATACCGAGTTCTGATACGAGTACTTCTCTGTACCAAAAGACCCTCATTAACAGCCAGCTGGAGGGTGTGAGCGACACACGGCAGGCTTTGGAGTCCCCCAAACGAGGCGGTGCGCTGCGACCGACTCTAGGTCGGTTTGGAAAGGCTCGGGGCGACGGTGCTTACCAGGGGCCGTGGACAAAGTGTCACCGGGGCGGACGGCAACCCACCCGACCCATCTTGAAAATGATGGGTGCCGACCCAAAAAGACCAGCAAATGAAGTCACCAGCAATCACAAATAAGTGTGTAACACTTTTAATGATGCAGAACAGCAAAAGGAAACGGGTTTCTAGTTTCAACCCACAAAGCTTTCCTCAAGCGTTAGCTGGTGAACATAGTGCAGCAGTTAACAGCTAAAGAGCCAGATATTTCCCTCAGGAGTTGGTGGTGGAGACCAAACCAGAACTAAGAGGAGACTGAATAATGGAAATACATTTATCAGGTGGACACAAACACGATCGAACATGAACATTTGCTTGCTACCGTCACATTTTTCCTCCATCCCTGACAATAACCACAGAGATAATATTCTATGTGTGGGTAATATTTTTTGGTGTCTTTTTTAGCTCTGAGGAGTGACAGGGAATTGTAGTCTGGTAAATAAAGCTCCTCTCAGTCGTCCCTGTCTTCCGGGACTCAGAGTCGAAGCTTTCACCCCCGCTGAGAGCGAGCGTGTGCAGCCAAATCTTGCGTTGCAGACACACTCCTGCCATCGCAAATCCCTGTTTAATACCAGGACATGACAGACTAATGGAGAGGGAGGGAGAAGGGAGAGGCCCCCCCAACACACACAAGCACACTGAGCCTTTGGCAGGACACTTGAACAATCCCCTTAACATCAAACACGGCTGCAGACAAAGCTACGAGGATCACAACTGTATCACATCATCTTTCTGAGGACACTGTGAGGACACTATGCCTTATTAATATACACTTACAGACCCTTCATGGAGCAGTCAGGTGATATTTTACATTTTATTAGACTCCCTGTGACAGGTGGGCTGGTCGTTATACCTTTTTTTGACATTGTTGTCCTTATCCAGTGAGATCTACTCATCTTAGGTTCCCAAATGTGGAAATTTAGTGAGCTTTTAACCATTACTATAGTAGAATAGTCTAATTTAATCTGTTTTTGGAGCATTTGTCAGACTAAACTAGCAATTCGAAGATATCATCTTGGACTCCAGACACTTGTTCTTGGGATAGCTTTTTTGGCATTTTGTAGACTATTTTTTAGAAGTAAATACCCTGCAGATCAGCTCTAGTCCTTCATCACCCTCTATAGGATAAGCAGCTAATGTATGGGTGGATGAACTTTTAGAAGATGAAATGATTAATCAAAAGGTATATAACCATTGGCTGCTACCTAGCTGGTTCCATTTGCAGTTTTGCAAACTATTCCTTGAATAAAAAAGACAAATACATATAGATAGATACACCAAGAAATTGATTGTTGAGTGTACAAAGTCTTCTCTCCTACTAACAGTCAACGTTGGATTCTTACAGGGCTGCAGCAAACAATTACATCTATGAAATGTTAAAATAGTGGAAAAAATGGCATTCATAATTTTTCAGAGACCACGGTAATGTCTTCCTTTTGCTTGCTTTGTCTGAATAACAGTCTAACACCGCAAGATTTCCAATTTACTGTCATATATGACAAAGAAAAACAACAACATCTGAGAAACTGGAACCGGAGAACGTTTGGCATTTTTACTTGAAAAATGATTTATTGATTATCGTAAAGCTGCCGATTAATTTTCTGACGATCAACTAAACTATTTATTGACTCAATTGTTACAGCTGTAGTTTTTTAACCATTAAGACAGATCACCAAAATGCTGATATATTGTTTTCGAATGCACCTAAAAACGATGACGAGGTTTAGGACTCTTTTGGGGATTTTTGGTTAATGAGGTTTAACCTTTTGCAGATGACACTCTTTTGTTTCTCTGCTATCACTGCTGAGATGCTCTTCTTATTATTCTTATTTAAAACTATCCGACATTGATCATTTGGTGCAGGTTCACTTCATTCAAAGGGATTAATATCTTCTGCCTCTGCATTAATATAAGAAAAAGATTTAAAATGCATCGTACAGTTCTGGTGAAACTACAAATGTGTTGATGCGAGACGATGTGTGCCTGCAGCTGAATCCACCGAGAGGGAAAGAGGGAGCCTTCAAAGGCTCAAAACAATAGAGCCGACCATCAAACACCATCGCAGCACAAAACCACACTCGCAGCTGCACATGCATGCACACATGCAAGCATCCAGGTGCATTTGAGCTGGTGTGTGTGTGTGTGTGTGTGTGTGTGTGTGTGTGTGTGTGTGTGTGTGTGTACGTGACGGTACACAAAAGTTCAAAACCAAACAGCATTACCATTTCATCCATCCTCCTGTGTGTGTCTCCGTCCACCTGAGGCTTCAGGAAAACACTCTCTTTATTCAACAGGGAGAGAAAATTATCACCCTGCAGGCAGAAAATAACAGCCGGGGAAACAAGATTTTTCTTCCCGTATCCAGGCTTTGTTACATGATCTGTAAAATGCATTCAGCATGAAATCATATTTAGCATGTAAAAAATCATTTTACCTTTTAAAGGAAAATGAAAAAACATAATGTTAAATTGCAGTATACTATTTATGACGAGGTTTCATCTTGCAGTAAAATGACAGAATCTGATCTATGCTGACTTCCTTTTACAGCAGAGACAGACAGAGAGAGATGAGGACACGCAGAGGATCAGCTGTCTGGATGCACAAAGAGGCAAAAACAAATCAGGGCCATGTTTCCTCTCCAAGAGGCAGCATAAGCTAAATCATGCAGATTCAGTCTCGTCAACAAACTGGAGGGCAAACTGGCACTTATGTGTTCCACATAGCAAACTGAACAGCCTCCTGTCTGTTTGTGCTTTGTGGAAAACATAATTGCTGCCTGGATTGGCAACATTTTTGTTGAGTGAAGGAGGTGCTATGATTGTCTAAATTGTTACGAAGCAGGTCGGGGTGGATGGTGGGCAAAGAGTAGGACTTTGAAACCAGAGACTTGGAGGTTCACATCGTGAGTCCTGCTCGGTTAAGTTCAGGGAAAGATTGTGGATTCGATAAAAGTTTTAATAAAGGAAACATGTTATGTCTCATGCTGTTATTGAATATCAAATCAAAACCCCATCTTTCTCAGACCTTAACCGAGTGCTGTGAGCGCATAAACACAACCATAAAAACGTTGCATCATGCTTTAGTTGTTGTTGTTAATTTACTTGGCAGTTATGTTAAACTGTTTTCCTAACTACGTTGATAAAAACATAAACCAGGTGGCATTACATTTCTCTCTAAACATATTTGCTATCCCGAGATGATTGAGGCCAATCGGGGCATATTTTACTAGATCGGTATCGGCTGAAATAAACTCAATCAAATGCCGATCCTTTCTTTACTGTGTTTTATTCACCTCAACCTGCTTGTGTTGCAAAGCTGCTCTACTTTAAGACTGCCAGGCTCTATTGTGACAACATTTTGCTGCATATGTGATTTAAAATTAGTGTGTGAAATATGAAAAAGTATTTTGGTTGCACCAGTACGAGCGACACCCAGATTGGCAAAATACAAGGATTAGCAAAAAGCAGTGTACAAAAGATTCAGGTTACAGCTAGGGCTGGGCAATTTAACGATATATATATATATATCGTCAAAATGATATAAATATATATCGGATATATATTTTTTCTATATTGTGGTAGCTAGGTCAGGGGTCAGCAACCTGCAGCTCCGGAGCCACATGAGTCTCTTCAGCTCCTCTCCAGTGGCTCCCTGTAGATTTATAAAAATGGAAATGAAAAACAGTTTTTTGTTTACATTTTCATTTTTATTTATCATTGTTGTAGGTCTATGGTTCGACGGTACGACGGAGTATTAGGGACACATTGAGGGAAAAAAATAAATCTGAGATTTCGAGAATAAAGTCATAATATTACGAGAATAAAGTCATAATATTATAAAGAAGTAATTTTAGGTTTTTTTTTCTCATAAAGTTACAACTTTATTCGCGCAATGTTCCGAATTTATTTCTCGTAAAGTTAAGACTTTATTCTCGCAATATTACAACTTTTTTTTCTTGTAAAGTTATGACTATGTTCTCGTAATATTACGACTTTATTCTCGTAAAGTTATGACTTTATTCTCGTAATATTACGACTTTATTCTCGTAAAGTTATGACTATATTCTCGCAATATTACGACTTTATTCTGTAAACCTCCAATTATTTTTTTCCCTCAATGTGGCCCTAATACTCCGTAGTACATTGTCTCTTTGGCCCTCACTGCATTAGACTTATATACTATATACTTAGACTATAAACTGTGTTACCTTCATCACAATGATCACATGTTGTGCAGCTCCAGACAGATTTCTTATTTTTTCTTTACCCAAAATGGCTCTACTGATAGTAACGGTTTCTGACCCCTGAGCTAGGTCTATATTTTAGCCGTCACTGACCGTCGCTTTCACCGGTTAAAGTGACAAATGTTAAAAACTTGATGAGGTCATCCCTACAAATGTGTCGTATATAAAGTTAATTTCTAGGAGAGAGGGGTTACCTGATGCATATGAGAAAAGATACTTATTGAACTTGGAAAAGTAGAAAAAAAAAAGTCAAAATGTGCTAGATGTTTCTGTTAAAGTTTCTGATTATTTTCAGCAGCCTGTTTTTCTAAAAACCCTACAAGTATCGGGGGTCGTAGCGGTGCCTCTGCAGGGCTCTTCCTGTGTGAAAACGAGGGCAGATTATCTCCTCAGAGTTATATCATGTATTGATTTAGTCAGTGCACTCACTGGACTGTGGCTGTTACACAGAGGAGTGCTGACTCTTTATGGACACCACTCCAAGTTTGATAAATCAAGCTGCGCTCAGCTGCATGTGTGCCAGCGCGCTTGTCGGCCCGGGGCTTATGGGATTGGATGGAGAGAGACAAACAGAGAGAGAGAGAGAGAGAGAGTTTACAACACTGACATTTACATCGACGGTGAACGTAGCTGGAAAGCTGCTTCACTCCGAGTGCAGTCAAACTACAGGAAAGCGTCACTCAAAAGAACTACTTCAGTTGTTAAAGTGTCATATGATGCAACATCAGGACACTTCTGGAACGCATAGACTGGAAAAAGGGGGAGCAGCTAGCTCTGCTGTATGCAAAGTAAAAACGTCTGATGCTCACTAAATAAGACACGGCTCAGTATCTCATTCATTTTTTGACACGTTCACTCTCAGAAAGACGTTTTTTTATTCCTTCTTTCAGTGATCAACCATGTGAATCAATGATAAAACCTACTAGTAGGTGTAGCAGGCCCCTACTGACCCACACTTATGAGGTTTATAACCACTGATAACGCCCAATCAATGACCTGATAAATGTCTAATCGGCTAATATTTGGTTGCAATGAAGGTTCACAGGTAGACACCTATAGGCCTATTTTAAGGGGTCACAAGCCACAAAACCACCGGCATACACTAGACTGAACGATAGTATGATAACTTATCGCAAATCTCCTCCAAATGCTGCACATATTCTTTTATTTGATGAACTGAAATAACACAGTGCTGTCACTTATTCTGAGTTAACAGTGCAGCTCTGCTCAGTCTCTCTCTCTCCTGATCTGGGCTGCAGGAATTAATCATTGACAGACATTTTAATAGTATTACCGCATGTGGAGAGAGAGAGAGAGAGAGAGAGGGAGAGAGAGGGGGGATGGAGGAGAGTGAGAGATGAATATGTATGAGTCAAATGAGAAAGAGAGATGTTTGAAACGCAAAGAAAGGAGGGCAGATAGAAGTGAACGGCTGCTTTAAAACCACTGCCTCCATCTTCTCACTGCAACCCAGAGAACGAAGCAAACCGCTGGGCCTCATTCATCCAACACACCAACACACCAGCGTCTGATACCGTAAGAGAAGGTTCTGCAGGAAGAAATATAATAATTCACAGCCATATTTAGCTGAGGAGATAAAACACACTGTTTATTTTTAGTTTTTGGTTTATTTCTGTCCTCGAGTTCATCCCTCTGTGCTGATTGTTTCATAATCTGGGGTTTAAATTAGGATGTGGAGATTTCTGAATCATCATTCAGGTGAAAGCGGATGAGGTCTCAGTGTGGCGCTGCCTGCCGGTGATACTGACTGTAGAAGATTATGAGCCGAGACGCTCTGCTGTCATCTGTCAGTCTGACATAATCCATGAGTTTCAGCACTAGATAACGGACATTGACGTTCTTCTTGGAGGACAGTCTCATGAGACTGTTGCTCGTTTCCTGTGTCCTATTGATTATCAGCACTGGTTTTGTTTTAACCTTAAACAAGTCGTTTTAAATCTTTTTTTTTTATGCATCTGTCATTTGAAAGTCACTAACAAATGATGACGCCCAGAACACGCTCATATGGGTATTGTGTAATGGCTTGAAATGCAGAAAGGTAAGCACTACATGAGCTCATACATGGTTACAACACAATATATTTGCTTCCCTTCAGGGCTCCCACTCATCACTAGCTCTGTGTGTGCATGTGTGTGTGCATGTGTGTGTGTGTGTGTGTGTGTCAGACAGTACGATGGACTGAATCATGCTTTGGAATAACAACCTACTGCCATATCTTCCCACGAAAAACCCAAATCAGAGCTGCTCTGCTGCCTCTCCTCTCCACTACAACTGACCACAAAAAAAATACGAAATAAAGTGTGTTCTGCTTTCCTCACTGAAACCTTCTCAAAAAATCAATCCGTCAGCTCTCCTCCTACAGACTCATTTCCTCACAATAATTGCCTGTTAAACTCATTAAAGAACATTTTTCTCCAAGAAAAAACCCTCCATATAAAACATCCTGCACCTCTGCAGACTATAAGCCGCGCTCTGTTCCATAAATCACTGGATGTCTTCAGTAAATCCCTAAGCCTCAGCCGTCATCCAGCGAACATATGATATGAGGAGACAGAGCGAGGCCTCAGCAGAAGTGAGCATTACAGCGGCGGGGGGAAGCATGAATACAGGTTTATTTCACTGGATTATAGCACATGTTTCCACCTGGAGTTCATTTATAGACGCGTCGAGCGGAGGGAGGCTTCCTCCGACTAAAACATGATATTCTGGGAGGCAGAAAAAAGAGCGAAGACGGAAATGGAGCAAACTGAATTGAATTATGGGGGAAAAAATCAAGCCAGGCGAGAGGACGATGACGATGACGAGGAAGAAACAGATGGATAATGATGAAGAGAGGAGGGAGATGGAAAATAAAAGAGCTCAGCTTCCAGGGCATCATCTCTGTTCATCACACAAGCAGAGCAGAGAAACAGGAAGTCCCAGAGCGCCACAGAGCCTCCGCTAAATCACAACGGAGGCCGATCCCTGTATCTGACGGAGAGTCTGAGAGCGATGAAGAGGAGAAAACACTTCATCCATCACAGTTTTCAAATAAAAAACCCCCAGTACCTGGAACCAGCTACGGGATTTGTTTTTAATTAGTATTGCTGCAGGTGTCATGTTGGTATTCGCAGCAACAGAAAGCCCCATATGGCCAGTGTTAATGTCAAGGTGGATGTGTGAGTCACGGGGTGCGTCCCAGCACTCATGTGTCCTCCCCCCCACTTTATGTTGCCAGAGAGCAGAAGATTAAATATGGAACGCCCTCATCTGCAGTCTCTCTCTCCACAAAGCAATACTACTCAGTGATGAATCAGTCGGTGCATCGCAGCTACGTCGTCTCACATACCGGCGAATGTTAGCAAGGCAACGGGGGGGTTTCAGCAAATGATTGGTGAGGTAATGTCTTCAATAATGATACATAATAATAAACTGCACTTTTCTAAACAACAGTGGTTTAACACAAACTCTTAAAGTGGCAGTAGGCAGTATATTTTTGGCGTCATAACCTTTCAGCATGTGATCATTTACAAGATTTGACACACAAAAACACATGACAAGTTTATGAGATATGATGATTTTCGAATAACATCTAGACATCCTTTGACTTGCAAATAACCCCGTGCCGTATCGGTGCCACGAGACTCATCTGGCTGCAGGTGTTTGTGTCAAACACAATAATACAAAAGGAGGCCATCCATCCAGATCATATTGTCACTCGTCAAAACCAGCAGGAATAATCCTGCGTGGCACTCTTCACCGGGAGGAGGATGGCTGCCGTTCTGCATTCACATCACATCTCAGGCGTCGGACTGCAAGCCGACAGTCCAGAGCCACTTACAGCGAGCGAGCGAGACGTTTACAGCTCAGACACCAGATGGGACAGATATTCTCCTCCGTCCTTCTCGCATATATACACGGTTTAGTCTGCAAAAAAACATCCTCTCCAACAAGTCACTCAGGAGGCTTTTCACACCTCATTTGTTTGGTTCAGTTAAATCAAACTGGTGTTTGTTTGTTTGGGCTGGTGTTAAAGCTGACGATCAGATCGCTACCGACGGAAACGCTGTTGCGCCCACTCAATGGGGGAACGCCAACACTCGACCGACCAACGTGTAACTTCCTCAGTCAGTCGGTGACAGACCTGCCTTGCTGCAGTCCGGCCAAGAACCACGTAGGAGGATTAATGTCTATACCTGCAGGCCTAAACTGCTGCTGCTTCTTTCCTCTCCTATAGGTGGAGCAGGACGACAGTGTAAACTCCTCTTTTTTGGAGAAAACGCAGCCTGTGAAATCTGAATTAGTTCCATCTGAAAAGCTGCCGGAGCTGTGAAATAACAAACCTATTTTAAATCCTTTTTATTGCATGATGCAGGAAGTGTCTCAACACTCCCGGTGATGTGACGCTGAGCTTCCAGGTTGACGGAAACATCTGAAACACCAGCGCTGTGAGCGTGAACGCTGTCTGACTCAACAGCAGAAAGCATGAAAGCAAGCCGCTGTTTTATTTAGAAAGTTGACGTTTTGATGTAACGCTGAACTCTTCAGGGGGAGTCTAAAAATATTCCTTCACCTGTCTATCCGATTCCTTAATGTTTTAGATTATATCTTTGCCTCCCTCCTGTTTAACGTGACGGTGTTGTTCATACTGTACTGATGGAGCACTCAGGAGTGAGACCAGTGGGAGTTCATGTGAGTTGATTGGTTCCATCCACAGTTTGATCCAGAGCAAAAACTATTGATCCCATTGGCATGAAAGTTGCTGTTGATACTCAACATCAGCTGTGGATGGTTTTGACGACCCCCTGAGGCCAAAACTTCCACTTGTACACAAGATATACACTCACCGGCCACTTTATTAGGCACACCTGTTCAATTGCTTGTTAACACAAATAGCTAATCAGCCAATCACATGGCAGCAACTCAATGCATTACGTCATCTAGACGTGGTGAAGACGACTTGCTGAAGTTCAAACCGAGCATCAGAATGGGGAAGAAAGGGGATTTGAGTCACTTTGAACGTGGCATGGTTGTTGGTGCCAGACGGGCTGGTCTGAGTATTAAACTGCTGATCTACTGGGATTTTCACCACAACCATCTCTAGGGTTGACAGAGAACGGTCCCAACAAGAGAACAGATCCAGTGAGCGGCAGTTGTGTGGACGGAAATGCCTTGTTGAGGTCAGAGGTCAGAGGAGAATGGGCAGAGTGGTTGGAGATGATAGAAAGGCAACAGTAACTCAAATAACCACTCGTTACAACCAAGGTATGCAGAATACCATCTCTGAACGCACAACACGTCCAACCTTGAAGCAGATGAAGACCACCCGGTACTAGCAAGGTGTACCTAATAAAGTGGCCGGTGAGTGTATATCAACATCTAATAAGATGACTGGCCAAAAAAACAATTTTAGATTAAAGCATCAGTAGGCGAGATTGGAGCAAATATGATTAAAAAAAGTTATTTTTATAAAACGGTCGCTATATCGTGACAGTAGTACATGAAACAGGCAACCTGAAAGAAATCATGTTCTTCTGTGTCCTCCGGTGCTCCTAACGGCATCTGCAAGATTTCACAGACCGGAGGAAAACGAGCAGTCAGAGCTGATCTGAGGTCTGCTGTCCAGCTGCCGTCTATGAGAGCCGGCTGTCAGTCACTCTGAACTCCGACCAAACGGTCAAACTAGGCAGCGCTGATCAAATATGAATCAATATTCTGTTACGTTAATGTCTATTTCTCTCCTCAGATGTTCTCAGAATCATCTTGTAGCACGGTTTAGCTGGAAAATGAGAACGTTTGTGAAGGAACGCCAAGTTCTGGTCACATGACCGGAGCACAGCCAATAGGAACGCGCTCTCTCAATGTAATGACCTGTGATTGGTCAAAGTCTCCCGTCACGGGCTAGATGTTCTAAAGCCTGAAAACAGAGCCATGAGGAGG
>CAKAOI010023218.1:442-23637 GCA_916701655.1 Sebastiscus albofasciatus | reverse complement strand
TCTGCATTTTTCATTGTAAATCACCAATTTGATTTGAGGGGAAACTTTAGATTGTTTTATGGCACAAAACAGGAAAAGGAGGCCTTTCTTTCAAAGTAAAGTTTAGCTAAAAAGCAGCAATTTTAGGACCAAAAAGTTGATGTACAATATCACCTCGTGCTTATCTTTTTCAGTGAAAGCAAATGACTCAGCAGGGTTTATGGGAAATGTGGTTTTAATTTTGAGATGTACCAACACCAGCACTGCAATGTCATTTATACTAATAAGATATTACAATTAATTTGAAAATGATATGATGATGAAGAAAGCAATTAAAGCTGCTTTTTATGCCTTTTATTTCCACTCCTTTGTGCTCAGAAGTGTTCATCTTTTAATGATTTACTACTATTTAATGTTCTATTGGTAGAGCCTTAAAAATAGACATGCAGGAGAAGGAAGAGAGAGTCCCGTTAAAGGTGCACTTCAGGGTCTCTCAGCCTGCAGCTGTTATTGAACAGGTTAAAAACGTTCAGACTCGTCCCTGTTGAAGTACCCTTGAGCAAAACGAACCGAACCACCCACCTTCTCTCAGTGCAGTCTAACAGCTGAATGTACTGCATGTGTGTCAGAGGAAGTATTGCCAAGAATCAGATTCGTCAAGCTCGTGTGTGTGTGCGTTGTAGATGGTGACAGAAAGATGGTGACTGAGTCTCAACATGTGTGAAATGACGGGAGGAGGTGTGTGAGAGGCTGTGAGCGGAGGAGACACGCTCATCTAAATGTCAAAGAACGGCTCAGAAAGAACTCTGAGTCATTGCAAAATGGAGGCCGAGGTGTCAGTGGTGGGGGATTGTCGGCTGAATCGTGTGATCACAGGATAACAGAGAGACGGCACTAATGAAGGTTTTTAGCCATGCTAACGGCGTGACCGTATCGGTCTGTCAGCTGGTCGGTTGGTCAGTCTACCACTGTGGTCCAGACTGAAATATCTCAGCAACCATTTGATGGATTGTCACGACATTTTCCACACACATTAATATTCACCAGAGGATGAATCCTACTGGCTTTTTCCTGCTGCACTTCCATGCAAACTAGTTAATTAATTTGTCCAATACCTGCAAAAGTATTGACATTCCCATCAGCTTCAGCTCGACTTACGCTTATTGCTAATTAGCAAATGCTGCACTAAGACTAGGGATGCATCGATGTCAGCCGATATTTGCCTTGTTAACTACCATCGGCCTATCGGCAATTTAGATGACATTTGCCGATGGCAGTGGTGGACGATGTTTATCTGTTGTGTTGCATCAATTTTGCGCCGGCTAAATGTCTTGTTGGGTATTTGTGGTCGGTCTCGGACAACAGGAACCAGCTGCTGATTCAGAGAAGAAGCCATTGGCTGAATACGACTCTGGCATTACACTGTCTCGGAGAAAGCGACAAGAACGTTGTTATGTTCAGTGACAAATTAAGCAGTAAAACAACAGCTTCAAAGACTTATTAAAAACACTCACTGCGGTCTGGATGAACGTCTGGTGGGTACGTAATGTGTCACTAGAAGTCAATCCAACAAGGGGTGACGCAGCACCCAATAGGCTACGTTACCGTAGGAACATCCTCCATGCCGTCCAGCCCGGAGAGCTGAAGCAGAGAAGTCCAAAGCTGCACCGGCAGAGCAGAGCTCTTCATCCACTCCTCGGCGGCGTTCTGCCGCTACTAGTCCACTAGATAATCAATCACGGATGGCGTCGTTCTCTCAGATGGATAAAAAAATAGAAATGAAAAATGCTAAAATGGGTTGCCAAATATACTTAAGCTGCCGTTAACATGTGAGAAACACTTCTTATGTTTCTAATCACTTTTGAAGAAGTTATTTATAAAAGAAAAAAAGCCAATATGCAAAAATAGGTTATTTCTCATAATTCCCATATTTGTCATGCGAGGCCCCTTAAACGTGGTGCAGCTCGTTGGTTCCAGTATGGATCCACAGATTCGTTATAGCAGCCCCACGATTCTCCCATACACTGCCCCCCATGTGTGTTATTTGTTATGGTACCAAGCTTTTTTACAGTATAGCGCCGCTGCCTACAAATAAGACTTTGTTACCTGATTGTGTGAAGTAGTGAATCTATTCAAATGTCAAATTTTGAGTTAAAGTTAAAAAGAGCCCTCAGTCAAAGTGAAACAACCTAATAAACGAATGTTGGAAGTTTACGGCATATTCCTGAGTGCTGGAGGTTTTAGTTGTGGGAATAAGGGCCTCTAAACTCTTTTCCGTTTTAGCCATTAATCGATTACACCTCCCTACAGCACGACTCTCCCTGCTGGCTTCACAGTAATGCATTGTAGCGAAAGCAATTAAATTTACAAGCATTCAGCAGCTACTACAGCACTCCATCTGCATTTTTTTTGCTCTCATATTCGCCCGTTCCTCTCCAAGGCAACGGCAATAACAAACACCCGCCGCCCCCCTCCCCCTCCATCTCCACTTTAATGTTCTTCATGGTGTGATCTTCATGCTATTCTGTTCAGGGTTGAAGCAGAGTGCTCTGCCTGGGTGGGAGGGGGCGCCGGAGGTGGTGACTGATGTGGGTGAAGAAAGTGCTGTCGAGGGGGTCGTGAGTTCTGCTTCAACACAGCTACTGCTTTGTCTAGACGTCGCGTTCCTGAGAAACACTGGCTGCTCTGTTCCTCACCCCTGACAGCAATTTCTGGTCAAATCAGTAGAAAACAAGGTTTCCGTGTGGAGAAAATGGACTCTTACATGTCTGTAGCTTCTCATCCTGAGGCACCTTTGTATCTGACATTAGAGATGAAGGGGCAGTGGGTCACACCTGTTGGATGATACAGACCAGGGTATCTAGAACAAATTACGTAAAAGAGATGTAAATGAATAAAGTGCTTTTACTGTTCTGTAGATGCAGGTATTGTTGTCATGTGCAGCCTGAGTGAGAATCAAACTGTTAAATTTGGTACTTTTAATGCATTTCTTTATCCATTCATATATCCAGACGTACGCAGCCTTTGTTACTTCGAAAGTTAATGAAGTAAAGATGACCTTGGTGTAACGATGAGTTTGGGAAATCAAGTAGGATTTGCATACCCATGCTGCTATAGAGTAGTGCTTTTCACATACTAATTAATTACTGATTTTTTCATCAAACAAAGTTGCATATAAGAGGTAAACGTAAGTAAGAAGTGACATTGTCGTGCTTTGAGAAGTACGGTTACTATTGATGTTAAAGGTGCTAGATTCCAAAATTCAGAGCTTTAATAAAGCAGCAAACAACTATTATCTATCTAAAGATGTAGAGGAGTAATGTCTACCTGAGCAGAGATTGAAGTCGCTCTCCCTCGGTGTGTGTTGTAATCAGAGCTTCTCCATGCTTTGTTGACATTGCCGGGCCGGCTGCATGTGCTTTTAGTGCCTTTTAGTGCACGTGAGCGTGCCCCACTGGCTAGCTCACGGCTGCTGCTCTGCACTGTTCGCATACGGCGGTTGCAGCTGATAACGCCGTCCCATGTTATATTTGAACACATCATGATAACGTTAGAATTTACCTTCACCCAACACTCATTTTTACTAAAATAGCCTGAATGCATCATAATGTAAATCAATGGTACCTCCCGTGTTGAAGTCGGCAGGACCAGAGCTAGATAACGTTAGCTGTTAGCAGTCGGTAAACAGCACTGTCCTGCATGGAGCTAAAAGCTAACGTTAACTAGCTCTCTTGCTGATTTCAACACAGATTTGTTTTTCGCAATGTAGCATTATCAGAGAAAAAATAGGACGTTGATAGTGAGTTTACAGCGTCCAAACACATTTTCCATCATCCCTGGAATGACAGGACACCGTTAGTCTTGAGCCCTGATGGTAACTGTGGTACTGTAGAAAAACAAGTACTGTCACGTTTTCAGAATTTTGGCATCAACATGGTACCGAAGTGTTCGGGTGACATACAGTACCTGGTCCAAACCTCTCAGATATTCATTTTAAGAAGATATGAGACCGAGAAAAGCGGCAAAGCCTCATATTTAAAAAGCTGGAATCAGTGAATGTTGGACTATTTGCCTGCTAGTTGACTTTAAAACGATGAATCAGTTTGGAAAGTTGTTGCTATTCTGTTCATCAATGAATTGATTGTTGCAACACTTGCATAACTAAACAGAAAATGCTAAAATCACAGGTAGTTTTGAGGTTGAGGGATAATTCAAAGGACGTTCTTCTTCAGCTACATTTTTAGGTCCAATCTTTGTGCTCCACTTCCCTCGATTCTCATCCCGTTGCCATTGAGGCCTGACTTCACTGTATGCAGGCTTTTATTCCAGCCAGCTCATTTCACTAATTAGTCCGTCCTCCCTGGATGATGAGTTGCTAATCAGCAGAATCAGCCACCGTGGTGGTTTGTGGGAATGAAAACCTGCAGACTTCGAGGCCTTAATGGCAACAGGAGCTGAGAACTGTTTCAGAGACTGCCAGCTCTTCTCTGTACGACAGACACCGATTAAAGGGCCTACCTGCTGCTTCGGCCCTGCCGCTGTGCCACTGACCCTCTACTTTCACACCAGAGCTGCTTCTCACCTCGCCAACCGGCTGCGTGGCAGGACCAGGACCGTGCCAGAGCCGGTTTGGACGCTCAGTTCCTGGCAGTGGAGCGAGTAAAACTCCATCCTGCAGAAATGATGATACTAATACACCATTATGAGCGGACTACTTTTACCCATAAAGACGTTTGGTCAAACTGGAAAATGAAACGCATAATATCCTCTCAGTTGTAGCTATACTTTGATTGAAAAGATTTGAACAATTTGATCCCAAAATGTGATAAACACAAACTTATAAATACACTTTAAGATGCTTGTTGGCAGAAAAAAGTGCACATTATGGGTTGCTGTTAAGAATCAGAAGTTACTTCAGGACCTTTTGCTTACATTTTTGGGGGATAAAATGATCTGTTTTGATAAAACTGCTGGAATTAAAGCCTTCATTTTTAATGGAGCAGTTGGCATTAGTGAGTAAGTAGCAATAAAGGAGACGTCTATGGAAATATTCTGTATATCATTGGAAATAAGAGTAGTAAAGGCACCAAATTGGTGCTGAAATGATACAAAATACCAAATGTTTTCATCGGAAATTTGCTGTTTTTCTCAGTTTTATGTGACACTAAATGAATGTCATTTGATTTTGGACTGTTGTTTGGAAAGAACTTGCAATTTGCTGGTGTCAGTTTTGACTCTGTGTCATTTTAAAGGGCATTTCGTCATTATGTTTTTGACATTTTAAAGAGTAATCGCTTAATTGAAAAAGCAATCGACCGATCAGTCAATAAGGAAAGTATTAGTCTTGCAGCCATACACCAAATGCCCTTTATAATAATGTCCATTCAAAGAAACTCCAATATCAAACACTCATGATTCCACAAACCCAGATTTAATCAAATTATTTTCCAAGTTTATTGTTTTCCATCGAGCTGAATACTGGAGAAGACGTTAAAGCCAGTTTATGGCCAAAGCCAACGCCTTTTTACTGCTGCGTTTACACCGCAAGCCTCCATCGTTGGGGTTGGTTTAGCTCTGCCCTTCCAGCCTGTTTTAATTCGGCTCTGTGAGATGTTGTTTTTTACGGTGCCAGGAGGCACCGCGTCATTACAGCGTGGTCTCTTTATGGGAAGCCCTGGTATGCACATTAGAGGTTTTTAGGAAGGGAGGAGGCATTAGAAAGGGATGGGGGGGGTTGGAGCTGATGTTGAATGACTGAGGGTTGTCTTCTACATGTGTGTTTCTAGTATTTCTATATTTATAGTTTACAGTATAGTATACAGTATTTATAGTATATTTATATATATTTATATACTACACTGTCTCCTACACATTTACGTTCCCATACAACTCACTTCTCACTTACGTTTCGAGGTAAATTTATTTTCTCCTGGATTGCGGTCACAGTTTTAAACACGTGGTTAATGTTTAACTGAAAATGCAACAAAACTACATGTTTGGGGTTAGTGAAAAAATGCTGATTAAAATAAGTGAACGGTCACTTTTAGTTTCACACGGGGACACAAACATCTCATGGGTGAAGGTCCTGTGTTTGTTTGATCCATCCACCCCGACGTCCTCCCTACGCCGGACTATCATTACAAACGTAATTGTGATGCATCTAATACAAATGTAATTCACAACAAAATATGTTTCCCTTGAAGCGTAATTCACAATGAAGTTTCGTTGTATATGAACAAAACAAAGTTTTCTTCTTGAATTCAAGGTAACACACAGTGAGTAACTGTTATACAAATGGTCATTTTAAGGGTGAATTATTCCTTTAAGATATAAATGATGTAATATTCAGCTGATAGAGAGTTTTTAGAAATGCCTTCTCTCTCATTCTTTCTTTGTTTTGTTTTGTCTTGCTCGCACTTGACCGACCAAACCAAACTTCTTTTGTTTTTTTGGAAAATCTTGTCTAGCAAAAACTCTTTTCACGCTTTATCTCTCCTACTTGCTGTCTCCTGACTCTAGTAACCTCTTATCTGAGAATAAAGAATCCCTTCTACATTCCTGCTCCTCGTCCTCGTCTCTCAGGGTCTCTTCAATATCGCACAAAGCATCACCGTGACTCTGATTTTTAGTCTCTTACACTGTGTGTTGCTAAAATGTAACGGCTTCTTTCTAATGGAAAACTGTGAGGTTTTGACCTTTTTAAATCTTTTTTCAACATAGATTGCATATGTTGTTGTTAAAGTCTCTTCCTCCCTGCCTGGTGCCCTTTATAGGCGCCCTCAGGACGATCAATAGTATTGGTTGAATATTCCCCTTGTGTGTGTGTGACATTTTCTGAGCAGCTGGAAGGGAAGTAGTGATCTAAAGAGCATGCGGTGGTATGGTCTCTTTTTAATGATAGGGACACACAAAGCCAGGTTGAGCATTAACCTTTTTTTCACAAATGGTCAACCACCAGTATATCCCACTTTGGTGAGCCTGCAGTCAGCTGTAGCACCATGTGGTTACTTATTCTTTTACCGTAAGAGTCACACACACTTTACAGATCAGTCTGAACTCCAGCGGACGTGTTTATGTGATGTAATTTAAAATTGAAAACGTTCCACCAAAGTGATATGTTGCACGAGTGCCCACACTTAATTAATGTGAGTGGGCAGATGGAGACATTCAGTTCAGTGTAGCTGGGATTTCAGTCATTATCTCAGTCTTCAGCCCACGATACGCTGCTGCTTTTCTTTTCTCCAACTTGTAACTCATTGACTACGTTTCACAGGCAGCCTGATGATCCGTCTGTAGGACTGATTTCATTCCTAAAGACCTAACAGCTAGAAACTTCTCTAATACGCCAATAATCTGAATTCCTTCCCTTCTCTTTCTTGTGAGTAACTTTAAATAAAAGCTGTGAAATGTGAAAGACTTCTGACTTTATTCTCATAATATTATGACTTTTTTCTTTTAAACTTCTGACTTTATTCTTATAATATGATGACTTCTTTTCTCGTAAACCTATGACGTTATTCTCATAATATTACGACTTTTTTTCTCGTAAACTTATGACTTTATTCTCATAATATTATGACTTTTTTCTCTTAAACTTCTGACATTATTCTCATAATACGCCTTTTTTCTCATAAGCGTATGACTTTCTCATAATACTACGACTTTTTGTCTTGTACCTTCTGACTTTATTCTCATAATTCGACTTTTTTTCTCGTAAACTTGTAACTTTATACTCTTATTATGACTTTACTCTTGAAATCTCAGATTAATTTTTCTCCTTCAATGTGGCCCTAATAATCCGTCGTAGGACCTAACCAAGCATTCTTGTGATAGTTGCTGCTATATCAGTATTTTGGTCGCCCTGCCCTCCTGCTGGTTTGTGAATCTAACCAGTGAAAACACTCTGGCTCCTCAGCGCTGCTCTGAACACACAGAAGTCTTTCCCAGGGTGACAAGTGACCACCAGCCACAACCAGCATGCTCTATAAAAAGAGTTTGGTTGTGGCTGTGGCGTTCTGTCTTCCCTACCAGCCACTTTAGCAGGTAACCCGACATTCAGACGTCCCACGTTTTTTCTGTCATTTCTGGTAAAAAAAGTGAAACTTGAGCATTTCACTGGCTTCTGTGGGCTTTTGACTAACAATCTGATTTCCTGCCCGGAGCATCATGGTGCTGTTTTTCTGTCTATATTTGTCTTTGTTTGTGATAGAGGTGTGTGTGTGTGTGTGTGTGTGTGTGTGTGTGTGTGTGTGTGTGTGTGTGTGTGTGTGTGTGTGTGTGTGTGTGTGTGTGTGTGTGTGTGTGTGTGTGTGTGTGTGTGTGTGTGTGTGTGTGTGTGTGTGGTCAGGTGTCCAGGGTTGCTGAGCTCTGTGATTTTGAACTGATGTGTGATATCAGAGGAGCTGTTGGATACGAGCCCTTTGGCTTATAGTTCGCCCTTTTTTCATCTCACCTCTCCTGCCAAGCCGATGGTAATACACACATTCAGGTTCAGTGTGTGAGTGTTTACATGTACTGAGGTGTGTGTGTGCATCGAGCTCCTGACTAGTACCTTTTAAGATTTAGCCATAAAAACGTTGCCTCAATTTTTGTTTTTGTCCAATTACTGTGTAGATTTGCATATTTCTGTGTGTGTGTGTCCACGCTAGCAGGTGTATTTGCAAAGTTGAGTCGTGTGTGAGTGTGTGCTTGCAGGACATTTTTCCCAGTATGGGGTTAAATCAGCTGGATGTAAAGTGCTGACACACATTTAATCAGAAAAATAGATATGCACGCACATGACTGCACCACATACTCACACACACTCATGACACACACACGCACACACACACAGTAAGTAATAAACACACTTGCAGCCCTATCAGATGTTGGGGGGGCTTTTTGTGCGTCTGCCCACAGGGACTATGAGGTTTAATCAAGCAGCAGGCCTGTGTTGGTTTACTGTGGCATTAAGGATAAAAATAGGCTGCAAGGAGCTGACTCTACTGGGCAGCACAGCCCCTCCACACAGCTGCAAGTCATGCTCCGTGTGCGTGTATGTGTGCATTAACTAAAATGTATGCTTGTGTGTTTGCTGTGAAGCGTTTGCCTCAGTAGGTTTTGTTTGATGTTTCCTTTCTTGTATTATATTTTTATAAACAATATTTGCATATAGCTAAGGGACTGTGTGTGTGTGTGTGTGTGTATGTGTGTGTGTGTGTATGTGTGTGTGTGTGTGTGTGTGTGGGCTGTTGTAGAGCCTGAACAGCAGATATGCATAAAAAGATTTAGAGGCTTTATTTGAAGCTGTTTGAATTTGACTGTTGTATTTTATTTAGTGTCGTCTTTAATAAGTATAGATCAGAGTATACTGTGTACCAAACTGCTCAGGACATCGGTGTTAAAGGATTAATTCACCATTCTAAGAAATACACTTACTGGCTTTCTCTCTGAGAGTGAGATGAGGAGAAGATCAATCTCATGTCACGTAAAACCTGCAGTAGGCAGAATATTTTTGGCATCATTGGGCAAAAAAATCCATAATAACCTTTCAGTATATTGTAATTCAAGTGTTCTGAGAGAAAACTAGACTTCTGCACCTCCTCATGGCTCTGTTTTCAGGCTTTAGAAAAATATAGCCCGTGACGGGAGACTTTGGCCAATCACAGGTAATTTCAGAGAGAGAGAGCGTTCCTATTGGCTGTTCACTCAACGGAGGCAGCTGTCAATTACTCCCAAACTCCGATCAAAGTACAGTATCACAGTACACTACAAGATGTTTCTGAAAACATTTGAGGAGAGAAATAGGCATTACAGTAACAGAATATTGATTCATATTTGATCAGCGCTGCCTAGTTTGACCGTTTGATCAGAGTTCATGAGTGATTGACAGCTGCTCAGAAACGGCAGGCTCCAGCTCGGCTCTGATTGGTTGTTTTCCTCCGGTCTGTGAAATCTTGCAGATGCCATTAGGAGCACCGGAGGACACAGAGGAACATGATTGTTATCAGATTATCTGTTTTCTGCACTACTATTAGGATATAGTAACCATTTTATAATAATATCTTTTTTGTAATCATATTTGCTCCAACCTGCCTACTGCTGCTTTAAGGATGGTATCAATCTTTTCATCTCACTCTCGGAAAGACAGAGCATAAGCGTATGAACTATTACTTATATACTTTTTATTTTAGTTACTTATCAAGCTAACTCTGCTAACCTTCATGCTAGCTGGCAATTTAGTCTGTGTTTTTGCCAAAATCTGAGTTAACTTCAGGGTGGAAAAGCCCCTGAAACGGCATTCAGACCTCTTTAAAAACAGACAAATTTAATTATCTTAAGGCTGGAGCCATTTAAAGACCCGAGACCATTAAAAAGGAGAGACCCGTAGAAAATCAAATTAATTGCAGGTTTTAAATTCCTCTTTAAGCTGTGGTGAAGGAGGAAGCTCCGTCTTAGTCGGTGGGTGATTGGCTGATATCCAAACTGATGGCCGCTATATATTGTGTGTTTCTTTGTTGTGCGAGAGAGAGATTTAGGATCGGTGGGGTTAGGAAGTCCTGGGAATGTTGTGATTTTCATCGCTTACTGTGTGTAGGTGAGAGAGAGAGACTTCTCATCACATGATGGTATACAGTGAGTCTCTGTGCTCGTTCACATGAGGATTATTTATCATTAGATCTTAAGCTACTCTTTCACACTGCAGATAACTAACAGCCGCACGCTGTGAGAATACGGGTTTACAGTGTGTTGTTGTGTGTGTGTGGGCATACAGTATCTGGGGCTTCATCAAACTTTCATTGAGGCTGTCAGCTGAGCTCATTAAACATGAGTGGAAAAAGCTGCTACCGCGTGGGACTCTGGGTAAAAATATCACCACGTTAGGCCTCCCTCAGCCTCTAGTCTGCATAGTGACACATAAACAGTAGAGGTGCATGAGTGTGTTTGTACTTCTGTCTTTAGAAACGTCCTCGCAAAACGGAAAATTGAGGTGATGAGGCGGCTTCTTATGTCTCAGCAATCATATATTTTTTTTTTATTTAGAGTTTCACATCTTCCAAATGACCCCATTATTGATAAACCCTGTAAAACGTCACCGACCTGTCGGTAGATCCGTCGTTACAAACTGAAACCTTGCAACCAAACATTGCTCAAATCTACAGAAGTTGTTTTAAATTCTTGTTGCGATCCCAAAGTTTCCAAATATATAGCAGACATTACGGCTTAATTTGGGGGAAATGTGTCAATAATATTTCTATTTTATCGAATGATGTATCAATAAAAAAGATGGCGTCTTGAGTTAGAATTAGGGCTGTCAATTGATTAAAATATTTAATTGCAATTAATGAATCAACAACCATTCGATAAAATGATTCTCTCTGTGAAAATATCAGTAATTTCCATCTTTATTCTGCTTCTAGTAACTGTTTACTTGCAAACAAATGTTTTTTTTTGTCAGAGATCACAGTTCTGTCTTTGTTGGCCTATGAAGCTGAATTGCAGCTTTCAAACACCGGGAGCTAATAATTCCTGTCCTGTTATATAAGAGTGGCCTGGTTCCTCACTGATGTCAGAGTGATGTCAGCTCTGTGCTGACAGTATCGACGCCCCGGGGGCAACACAACGACCAACCCTCCCCGCCCTCCACCACCACCGCCCCACCGCCCGACTCAGCCGACCACAGAGAGATAAATGAGTGATGGATTTTGGAATCACTTCCACGAGTCGGGCCGATCAAGTTAAATAGTTTGCAGACGTGATGCCACAAGCATCCACTGAGGTTTTTACTTTGTACAGTACGACCACCAGTACGAGGGAGTCATTTTTACAGTATACTGCTGTTTTTTTTCTTTAAAAAAAACAAAAAACAGTCCAACTTGTGGCTATACTTCTAGATTTCTGTACTTAATCCAGCAAAATCTTTGTATTTGTTTCTTTCTTCAACTAGCCAGTTGTAGAAAGACAAACTGAGCGCTGCTTTTGTTCCCTAAAAGGTCACACACTCATTGTTGGGGATCCGTCAGTACCACTTTTCCACTGCCATGGAGAGTACACAGTGTTTTTCCTATCTGTCAGTACTGCACATTGGTCTGATCCACCGCTATCCAAGGATAGTTTGGTGGATATTATCTAGAGTTTTCCCACCGTATTAATCTAAGGTTTAGTTTTTTGAGTATCTGAGTTCCTGTCTACACATATTTTCCCCTACGTTTAAAAAATAAAAAATGTCCACATAACCTTAGTTTTACAAAATATCTCCGTCCACACTCGAACGTAAAAAACGACTCCAAACACTAGCCGTAATATTTACACGTCACCACAAGTGAGATCACAGTGAGATCATATTCGCTCTCTGCGTGGAAGCATTCATGACAAAAACAGCAGTTTGAAAAAATATACCCTGATGTGCGAATGAATTGCACGAAAAAATGCTACCAGTGTGTAAAGACCTTTATATGGTCTTAAACTCACAGAATGTGAAAAGCCTTGAAGCAAAGAGATGGTTATTCACCTTTATTGTGAAGCAGTTGAAGGAAGTTTTGATTTTTAGTGGCTGGGGATGATTTCAATTAAATAGCTGAACTGAAAAGATGTTTTTTTTTTTTTTTTGTAAATCAGCCCATCAGTAAGACAATAAGCGCCCCAGTGTTTTTAGTCTGATGATGCACACAGATACTGCAGTGCTGCAGGCCCTCATTGTGGTTTTTGGTGAACCTCAAACCTCCATAACATCTGTAATTGTTGTGCAACATCACACACCTTCATTATGAACTTTATTTATAGCAGCCAAAACAGGGAACTGTAATTAAAAGTCAAAGATTGCTCGCTGTTTTACTGCTCACTATTCTGATTCAACTACAGGGGCGGAAAGTAAATATAGTGTATATATCTATCAGTAGATATCCTACTTTGAGCTCACTTAGTTATATTCTTACACGTGGACATGCCCAGTTCAACCTCAGTCTATTAATGGGGGTGATATGCCTTGCTCAAGGGTGGAGTAATGCTGAAACAACAAGTCAATTAATTCAAAAGTCTTTTGATTTGTAACAATTAATTAATAAATTATGTGTGCAGGTCATTTATAAAGCAAATATGATACGTTATCTGGTTACAGCTTTTCAAATCTCAAGTATCTTCAGGTTTTGGACTGTTGGTCCAAACTGGTCTCAGGAAGGTGTATAAATACCACGACATTACACGGACATTCTGCTTGTCATTTGTGTGCCGCTTTTCTTGCGTCATTTGTACGTCATGCAAACGTTCGGGGTTGGGTTCATGCAAGAAAACCACTTAGTTAGGCTAAGGGAAAACGTCATGGTTGGGCTTAAATTACGTACGTAAAACACGTCACAAACATGCAAAAAGTCCAGTGTTTGTTGGGCCATTCCATCTCCACACCCGCCCACCATAAGTGGTCTTTCTTGCTTTTTATACTACGTCACTAACTCTTACCGTAGCATTTATACACGGATGTGTTTACATTGCAGTCAGTACAGGATACATGGCGTACAAAAGACATGCGTAAATCAAGAAAGGCGCACTTATTGCACGCTAAACACCTTGCGCATTATAGTGGCATTTACACGTCTTTTTGTGTGAACGGGCTGGTTGTCCTGACAAAACAACCAATTTTGAAGACGTCACATTGTGTTGTTGGAAAGTGGGACGGGCATTTTTCCACTTTTCTGATTCAAAAAGTGACTCCGCAATCAATTTATGCATCAGAAAAAATAACCAACACATGAATCGTTATGAGGATAATTGATAGTTGCAGCCCTGAAGTGGAGCTGAAGTAGTTGTACACGATCTCCAGCCAGGAATTCTCGACTTTAACGTCTAGACTGACGCCTCTCCTACAAGATGATATGAAACACGATCTCTGTGTTGGACGAGTTTTGGGATGATAAAGAGATGATGGTGTTCAGACTCAGTGACTCCTTGAACCATCAGCACATTGCGTTACTCTGAGGGGGTCGTAGCTGTCTGTGAATGTGCCTCGCAGTAAATCGTCTGTTCTGCTGGTTGTCATCTTTCTCTTTCATCCTTTCTCTCTCTCGCCCTCTCTGACAGTCTCGCTCAGGCTTTTTCCTTCTGTTTCCCCCTCTTTTTCCCCTCTGAACTTCTATTCTTCCCTTTTATCTCGGCCTAATTGGTACTGTTCCTCCTCCACCTCCCCGTCCATGCTGTAGCTCACACTCTGTAACTGTTTCCCTTTGTCAAATCCTTTTGCCCATATTGATCCCTCCAGCAAAGTGAAATCCCACGTGACTGCAGGTCATCGAGTGTCAGATGTTTTCTCTCTCTCTCACTGCTGGGATGGATATCTGACTCAGTGTTACAGAAGCCACCAACCATCATCACTCTGCATACTGACTGAGATTTATGTGATGTGTGTTTGTGTGTGTGTGTTTTTAAATGTGAAGGATGCCTCTCAAAGTGCTTACTGTACGTATCACCTATACCGCTCTTATCATACATGGACCAGAAGTTTTCTACTTTTACATATTTAAAAAAATCTGTAATATTTTTGTAAACAAATTAGAGCTGCAATGATTAATCGAATAGTTCTCAACTATTCAATTAATCGGCAACTATTTTGATGATTGATTGATTAATCAGTTTGAATAATTTTTAAAGAAAAAAAAGTCAAAATTTTCTGATTCCAGCTTCTTTAATGTGAGTATTTTCTGGTTTCTTTACTCCTCTATGACAGTAAACTGAATATCTTTGAGTTGTGGACAAAACAAGACATTTGAGGACGTCATCTTAGGCTTTAGGCAACACTGATCCACATTTTTCACAATTTTTTTGACATTTTATAGATCAAACAACTAATCGGTTAACCAAGAAAAGAATCGACCGATTAATCGACAGTGAAAATAATCATTAATTGCAGCCCTAAAACAAATGTCATATTATGTATTTTAGTAAAGACAGTTTATGTACGCACTAAAATACTAAGAATGGGGAATAGCTCAATGATATCATACTACAGTCTATTGATTTTTATTGTGTAAGGAGGAGGGAGGGAGGCATAGATGTGTGAGGTGAAAGAGACAGGTGCATGCCTGAAAACAACTACAACTTTAGTTATTGTAGTTTGACCTGCTGATTTGGCCCGTTTACCAACAACACAGTCAGCAGTCGGGGCTCCAGCAGGAGCTTATCGCTCGGTTACCACAATTTGTGCCAAAACTTGCAGACTTTCTTTGAGTCATAACTCAGTCAGTTCTGAACGTACAGACACAATGCACATATTTTTAGATTCAGTGTGACTTAAACTTCGTAAGGATATCATTATCTGTATGTCCATCTCAAATACACGTCCATAAGTCTGCTCAGAAATCATAGAACAAAAGACGCTTCTCACAACTCCAGAACTTGCCTGAGAATGATCACATTTGAAAGTTTTCTTCAATATCAAAGTAATTCAGTGATAGTTGTCTCTACGTCCATGCATACATTGAAAACAGAAACTGCTAACAGCTAATTCGGCATACTTTTAATGGTGCCAATTTGCCAAATTGGGAGGGGGGGACTTCGAAAGCCCCTGTTCTAGGGGATCTGTCTAAGTGCTGGTGATGGTGCAGGTGCTTGCCTTCTGTGTCCTTTATTAGATCGTGATGCTTCAGTTGATAAACATAGTTTGTGGTATTTCCTGTCGTTGGTTGCTCTGGTTTTAGGTGTAGTTGACCGTATAAAGTACCGATCTGTTTCATGTTGGCAACATTAGTGTAGCCTCGAACAAGTTTCCTCTGAAGGAGCGTTGGTAACAATCCGACTTTTGACACCAAAGCAATAGCATGTTGTTCAGCCAACCAAACCCGCTGTTTAAAAGAGGGACGTTTTTTTGAACGATTAATCAATTAATCCAAAAAAGTACACAACCAGTGTGTACAAATTGGGCTTTAGGCTTAGCCTGAACTGTTGGAGGTATCCCCAAAAGCGAGAGTGCATAATCTGCGTAGTCTAACATATACAATTAAATTCAGTGTGCCCTCTATTTTTGTGCTGAATTTACAGACTTCCACTTTGCCTTGAGCATCCTTTTACATACCATCAAACACAAGCTTGTGTGTTTGTCTGGAGGTTTTTGTGTGGGACTTTTGTCGAGGACTTGTGGGTGACATTTAGCTTCAGTTTTTACCGTATGAACTGCAGGTACCCACTTTGTCAATCCTAAGTGTCTGAGGTTTGTTTCATGTTCCACCGTTTTTGGGGTTTAAACGGCTGCTGCCACATCACACCTCATTAACTGATAATTAGGGATGATGCCCCGTTGAAGCGAACGTGGGTTAATTGGTGTCTGTGTGAATGACAGATGGGCCTCAGGATCGCTGCCATCATCCCCGGGGTCAGTACACCTCGAGGGACCATCCACCCCCTGCCGACACACAAACACTCAGACTGAGAGAGTCCTCCAATGTTTTGGAGTCGTCCATATCTCCAGAGACCAGAAATGGATCCAAAAAGACCCCCCCTCCCCGTTCCCCCCCACATCCTCAGCCAATCCCAGCGCTTAATTCGCTCCTCGCTCGATGCTGTTTGTCAGCTCGTCGCCGCTCTGACCTAGAAAACCGAATCGAGATTGGAGTCAATGAGGAGGCACCTCAGGAGTGGAACATAAATCAGGTCGGTTATCACGCAGAGAAGCTGATAGAACAGAAGTCGTCGATGCTCTGAGGTGTAATTTCTCTCATTTGTGCCCTGAAACTTCTTTACAGCTGTGATGGAACAGATTTGTATTTGCGAGTGTGTGAAAGAAAGCTCAAGGCAACGTGGAAGTCTTTGAATTCAGCACAAAAATAGAGGGCACACTCAATTTAATTTTCAACTTCAAGCCACAAACCTTTTTATTAACTCAGGGACTTGATGACATTTTGAACAGAGGAATGTCCAGTTTTAGTTTTTGGGTCTCACAGAAACTGATTCACCCGGCCACGTTATAAATAAATAAATAAATGAAAAGAACACCAGAGTAACAAGTGAAAAACTCTCACAGAGCAAATTGCACAGAACAAACTGAATAATAGCACTTGAGCGAAGTGTCCTTGAGCAAGGCGCTGCTGTCACACACCACATCAGTCACAACACGTGTCAGAAAGTGACAGATGTGAGAGCCGCTTCAGCTTGAAGGTGGACCGTACAGGAAGCAGTCGACAACCACGCCACGCTGACCCGACCCCGTGTGACTGAAACAAGAGCCCGCAGAGGGAAAGGTCGATATATATTGATGCGACCGTCCTCCCGGCGAGCCTCGGCACAGGCGTTACCGGCAGCACAGCAGAGACTGACAGGAAGTGTTGATTAAAAGCACCGCGGCAGGAAAACCGGCACCACTTACGACTATTTGCACGATAAAACACTTTAGTAGCTGTGATTGTGCTTCTCGAGGCTCTTTATTTATTCCATACATTTCCTTCATATTCAGTGCTGGTGCTGTCTGCACGTAGAGTGTTCAATATGAAGGACATTTACAGGTCGTTAAACAAAATAATCTTAAACTAGGGCTGTCAATCAATTAGAATATTTCATATTAATTGATCGCATGATGGTCCATAGTTAATTGCGATTAATCGCAGATTAATGGCACATTTTTTATCTGTTCAAAATGTACCTTAAAGGGAGATTTGTCAAGTATTTAATACTCTTATCATCATGGGAGTGAGGAAATATGATGCTTTATGCAAATGTATGTATATATTTATTACTGGAAATCAATTAACAACACAAAACAATGACAGATATTGTCCAGAAACCTTCACAGGTACTGCATTTAGTATAAAAAATATGCTCAAATCATAACATGGCAAACTCAAGCCCAACAGGCATACCTTATATCTTGAGGTCAGAAGTCAAGCGACCCCTTTGAAAATGGCCATGACCGTTTTTCTTCGCCAAATTTAGTGCAAGTTTGGAGCGTTATTTATTCTCCTTCTTGACAAGCTGGTATGACATGGTTGGTACTAATGAATTCCTTAGGTGTCATAGTTTTATATGATACCAGTATCTTCAGCTTTAAAACTGCAACTCCAACCTAAAATTCGCAATTTGTGTTAATGCGTTAAAGAAATTAGTGGCGTTATCGCGTTAATTTGTGTTTCAGCGACTTTCTCTCTTTCATAATATTGTCACAAATAAGATTTGACTGCAGTTCACTTTTCCTGCTGGATGCTGGATATACTAACGTTACTACCAAACTCTTCTTCACTTCCCTGGAGTCAACGAGCGATGAGCGGTTTTCGACGACGCTGCAAGCAGCAATACCGGGAGCCAAGCAATCAGCCCGCCCTGAACGGGCACTGCACTAAAAAATAGGAAATCAATATGTGTCGGTCAATGTTGATACGACGGCGGGCCGCCACAAAGAGATCAATGTATGGGAAACACTGGAATGCAAGTCCAGTGTTTCCCATTACAGTGTTACATTAGTCAGCATCCAGTAATGTGACAGAACAATATTTTCACCAGCAACATTCTCATACGGGTCTTGATGTCTTTTGAGCGTCCATATTGACTTTTTTGTTGTTGTTTTGAGGTTTAATGTGGGCTGCAACTAATGATTATTTTGCATTATTATTAATCTTATCTTATTTTATTTAATTAATCTCTTTTATAAAATGTAAAAAAACAAAGTAGCTTTAAATTGTTTGTTTTGTCCAACCAACAGTCCAAAGCAATATTTTATTTACAATATAAAACACAGACAAATCAAATAGAGAAGCTGGAACCGGAGCATGTTGGGCATTTTTTGCTTATAACCCCCTTAGACCCGATCTCGAAAGATTTCCTGTCTTTCAGAGGCTGTAGCAGGTTCAGTTTTAGAGCTGGAGTGAAGGTTCAGATGATATGAAGCTAGAAAACAGGATGAATCCACTGGTAACAACCATGTCATGCTAGCTTGTAGGGGTCCCTTGATCTCTGACCTCAAGATATGTGAATGAAAATGGGTTCAATGGGTACCCACGAGTCTCCCCTTTACAGACATGCCCACTTTATGATCATCACATGCAGTTTGGGGCAAAAAACATGCAGTTTGTTTTGCGTGCAGTATAAAAGTGTTGTTTTCGTCTATTCTAAAATGGTGTATTTGATTATTTCTGTATACTGGGGTCCCTAAACAGTCTTCAATCACATAAATTGGGTTTCACTGTAAAGCTGAGACTCTTGTGGATCCGATGAGTCCAACTGTATTCATGTGTGATGATGTTAGTCCCCATAGTAGCCATTTCATTGTAGTGAGACCCTTTTTTAAACTTGTCCTCACTGTATAAAATGACCTGTAGTGACCTCTAGGATAATCACAGCCTCATGAAACTTTACAGCCACAAACTAGAGACCTAGATCATTCAAAGGATTGATGGCTTTCCTAGCTAGATTGACAATAAGGAGGTTTCTTAGCAGTTTCCGGAACAGAAGCGCTCGCCATAAATGTCACCAAAAAATGCAATTCTTACAGAAATCTCCAAATGTCAAACGTTTTTGATACCAAATCACCGGCTTTCAGATGATGTACACCACTTCTATGTGACATCTACTGTTGACCTGCTATCTCCCCCTAAAGACCCACTGTACCCCCTTAAATAAGAGAAAAATGGCTCTATTGTGGGTCTCAGGGGGTTAAAAAATGATTAAAACGATAAATCAGTTTTTAAAATTGCTGTTAATTTTCTGTGGATGTACTTATTCCTAAATCAATTAATCATTCCAGCACTTTTATTAACATGGTTTTAAAGCCAAATGTCCTTAATTTGAACCATGTGGATACACAGTACTTCTATATATCTCAGAAGTGCAGTGAATTTGAAGGAAACTGGACTTTGCTTTAGATTAGTTAGTTAGTTGCCTTTGACTTAGCACTTCTAGATATACCAAGACCTGTAAAGCAAACTTCTACCACATCACCATGTACACTCTTCTGTCTATTGATTTCTTAGACTCAGATGTAGTGAATTAACAAATAAAACACTTTTGTGATGAACAAGCGTCTGCTGGCCGAGAGAAGCAGGGAGCTGATGAAGAGTGTCCGTTTGGAACGAGACACCTATTAGACTGAGTGCTCATCAGTGATGATGACTGTCTTTATGCTTCCTGCGGGACATCGTGAGGGACGATTTCAAACACAACATTAAGAGGAAGTTTCTTTTTTCTCATCTCATTTCTTAATTAGGTAAAGGTTTGCTGTGAAGAGTCTCTCTCATTTGATCTGTTTTTTACTAGGGCTGGGAAGTAAAATCTAATCACCTATGTATCACGTTTTTTTTTTTTTTTTTACAATTTTGAAATCTATTTTTGAAATTATTTTTTTAATACCACAATCAATATGTTTGCTTCATCTGAGTCTATGCGGAGGTAGAAGGATGTTGCCACTTTTATTGTTGTAGTCTGAGTAACGTGACGTCATATCAGTTCTGAAACAAAACAAACCACAGCGAGCCGAAACGTCAAAACAGAAAACAGTGGAAGGGTCCGCGCATTTACGACCTGCACACTCACATGTTAAAGTGATGAACACTACACATCAAGTAAAGTATGGAAACACTTTGGGTTTCACACGTTGCAGGAAAAGCAGAACTAGACATCACGGCTAAAGCTGCATGCTAACTAACTAGGAAACGTCTCTGACTACATACATGCTGAAAATCAAACATTTTTACTGTACTAATTTAGATATTTTACAAATTAAAAGTTCCTAGAAGTGTATGATTCAACTTTTTCCCATGGTCTAGTGTTAAAAAAGTTAACAAAAATGGTAATAAATCGCAATAACGATAATCACAGTACTTGCAGAATCGCAATATTTAAAAATATTGAATCAGCACCCAAGTATCATGATAGTATTGAATAAGGAGATAGGTGAATCTTCCCAGTTTTTACTGTCCCTTGTTAAAAAGTTTCCCCCCCAAACATTTCCAGCTCTTTCTCAAACCCTCTGCTGTTGCACTCTGAACCCGAGCAGCATCTCGAGCGTCACACACTTGAATCGAGCGCCCTCCAGCACTTCCTCCTCTTGTGATCCAATGTTTGCTTGTGTATTCTTCCGGACATGAACAGCTCCTCTGTTTGACCTCATGATGTTTTTTTGTATGAGAGCTGGAGATTGGCAGTCGGCCACTGACACGGTCATGAATGGAGTTAGATTGAGACACTTGAATACATGCCGCTCTTTTCTTCGTCGTGTAAAGTTTGGAGGACTTTGCTTCTTTCTGCTGAGGGCCTTTCTGTGCCCCAGTTGCTAGGCTTCACTGCTCTCTTTGTTCTATCTGATTTCATTTGTTTCCTCGCAGCGTTTGTCATTTCCCCACATCATCCACTCTCCTCCATCGCCTCTCACAGCGATCCTTCTCTGTTTAAACTCTCTCTTTCTGGCTGCGTTCCCTGAACCCCCTCGCCCACTGAGTGCAACATGCCTGTAAAGGTTGATGCTAATAATACTGCGAGGTCTCACTCCGAGCCCTCCACCACTGCTGCACTTGTAAATACTATAGTATCACTGTTGTAAATACAATACCCCCTCGTCCAAACCAGTGGGTAAACATCTTATTTAAACCTTATTAACTGTGATTGCTGGAGGGGCCTCACTTGGCTGCGGTTCAAACGGTGAAACTGAAACGTGGACAGTTTAAATCCCCCCTCGCCGTCCAATCTGACCTTAAAGTGCCTCTCCGTCTAACTGAGCCATCAGAAATATCTGAGCTAAAGAAATGTAATGTATAGTATCATGGGGTTGGCTTTGATTAAATTGTTTTTGTGCTGTTAAAGGGGGGTTATCCTGTCTGTAGTGCAGCTGTCCCTAAAACAGTGTTGTTTGTTTTATCCACAGTCTAAATTGAAATCATCGGCACCATGTTATACGTCGTGTCATGTGACACCTGTAGCTTATATCGGACACGTCGTATACACATGTAATAGTCAAGATGTTGTCCAGATGTGACACTAGGGGCTGTCAAAGTGAACGAGATAATAACGAGTTGACACAAATTTTGCTTTAACCACTAATTTCTTTAACGCAAATTATATTTTGGAGGTTGTAACGGGCTCAGTTTTAAAGCTAGAGTGAAGATACTGTCAAAGATACTATTATATGAAACTAAAAGACCTAAGGAATCCATTGGTACCAACCATGTAATGCCAGCTTTTTGGGAAGAACGCTAAATACCACGATGAAGTTTTGCTGAATTTTGAGGAGGAAAAACTGTCATGGTCATTTTCAAAGGGGTCCCTTGACCTCTGACCTCAAGATATGCCCTCAACTCCAGGTCAATACATATGAATTTTTATCAGAGTTGTCATGGAAACATCTAACTATCTCCATGACAACTGAATAAACTCACTGATGAAGTGAGAATCTTTATAAAAACATTAGTGATTGGATCTTGTGTTAAGATTTGAGTAGTTCCTGCAGATCAAAGAGTGTTTGATCCTACGCTCATGTCAAGAAAACTTTCCAAAATGATTGCATCAAACATATAAAGATGCTGAATAAAATATAATGTTTTCTTTTGGAAGCTTCAGCAGAAAAAAACATCAGTACAACAAAACCTGCTCCGGTCAATCTCTCCTGTATGCTGAAGCTTTCCTCTAATGACAACCGATGGATCTGAGGGATCAATGGAGCCTCAGGGGAGCTCAGCGTTCGACAGCTGATGAGATCTCAAAGGATTTAGCTCGAACCCGGACGCTGTAATAGGATGACCCATGACCCTGATCCCTCACAACCAGGAAATATTGACGAACCTTTCCACAGCTCCAAACAGGAAGTGAAACATGCCAAGCTGTTTACTTGTGCATATATCAGAAAGGGTTGCTTTAATAAACAATAAACAACTAGAGCTTGTTTAGAGGTTGAACTTCTTTGCAAATTTAACAAATTAATTGTATGCAACCACATTAGACCACTCTTATTCTGAAATATAAACAAACAAAGACACTGGCATTTGTAAGGAAAGAGAAAGTTTCTGAGGACAGGTGTTAAGCCAATTACCTTCTTTGATATTGTTAAAAAAAAAGATGAATTAAAGCTGCAAGCAGCGATGAACGGGCCCTCGCCCACGCTGGCACGTCTGGGGAACACGCACGTCGGGGAACACGCTGTCGTGGCAGTTATCTGTCTTCAGACCAGGACTGTTATCCAGCTTGAGAAGTTTGGAGCAGCTGGGACTAGGTAAAGGCAAGTAACAACAGCCTTCTGTGTCATGGGGTAACTTCAAAATTCACGTGCGGCATGACCGTTT
>CAKAOI010023193.1:379-15981 GCA_916701655.1 Sebastiscus albofasciatus | reverse complement strand
ATGTGGTTTTATTATAAAACTGGAAAACCTCAGGAGCAGATTCATAAACAAATCAAATACTACAATTTCAAACAGACGTGTCTAATTAACGCACATGTCAGATGGCTTGTCGCGGCGGCTAATATTTAGGTTTTGATGGGGATGTGTGTGTATACGGCCAACAACGAGAGCTGTGTATCATGGAAAAATATTGATTTTGCAGTGGCCTGAGAAAGACAGACACACTCACTCACTCTTTCTCCCCCCTTCCTCCTCCCCCTCCCTCTCTCTCCTCTTTATTCCATTAATCTCTCGGAGCAGTGTAAGATACTGGAGGGTTAGTGTAACATCGTGCAGCTCTAATATATTCCAGCCCTCACTTTGCCTGTGGCATCCATATGTTTAATTCCACTACAAATGTTTTGACAGCAAATGAAACTCGTTTCTTTCTCCTTTTTTTTCTCAACATTGTGGAAAAAACAGTTCTTTTCTCTTTTTTTTACCTGCATCTAGAGGGCTTCTCTCTCTCTCTCTGTCTCGAGTGTGTGTGTGTGTGTGTGTGTGTGTGTGTGTGCGCGTTTCAAAAAGAAGCAGCACAGTGATGCTTTATTTAATTGGTTGTGGACCACCTGGAGTTTCAACATTTCCCCCGGCTGATTTCAGACTCCCTCAGGTCAACTATACGTGTGATGTCTATAGCTGCAGAAGAGACGGATGAAATATGTCATTTGCAATGCTAAACTGGCATAATGTTGCGTGGATTATGTTTTAAATTGTGTGCTGTTTACTTGTGTTTATCAAAAAAAACGATGCTTCAAATTTTGAATAAAGAATTTAAAGGGAGATCTTTTAAACATGTGGAATCCTTCAGCTTCCGTCAAAACATGCAAACACGACCATATAGTGTACTTAAAGGCACATGACCTGCAGGTGTGTGTACGACAATGGACACCATCAACAAGACACTACGCTCTCTGTATTAGTCTCACACACACACGCACACACCAGGGTCTTGTGTGTGTGTGTAGGGAGGGCAGATGTGTCGACCAGGAAGGAAGGAGGCTTATGAGGTCAACAGGAGAGAAAGAGGAGGAGAGAGGATAGTGGACTAGAGAGAAAGCAAGATGTGTGTGTGTGTGTGTGCGTGTGTGTGTGTGTGTGTGTGTGTGTGCAGCAGGCCGGGGTGGCAGGGGGTTTCTAACGTGTGCTTCCGGTGCAGGATAGCCCATTCATCATTCTCACATGGTGGGTTTACTTTGCCAGTGATAGAGAAAGGGGTGAGGAGCAGCACTACAGGGAGAATTAATGTGTGTGTGTGTTGGAGGAGGGGCACGTCAATTGAGAACGGGACCGATGGCCAAACCAGATGTGAAGGTGTGCTGCGTTTGTGTGTGTGTGTGTGTGTGTGTGTGTTTATGTGGCGAGGTGTGTCACAGGGTCAGATTTACTCCCCCCTTTTCCTCCCTCGTAGCTGACATACACGTCACATGCCACCTCTTTCCCTCTCCCTTCTTTTCTCCCCCATCCTCACCTACATAAAATCAGGCAAAAAAAACACACACAGCTGAGCGTCCACCTCTCTACATTCCTCACACACACACGCACACACACACATAAAACACAGCAGAAGACACTTTCAGTTAAAGGTGTCTTGTTTGAGATGACATCACGCTACAATTGTGTGCGTGTTGGGTTCAGAGTAAGGTCAGGTGACATAACAGATGATCCCGTCACGGTCTCAAACAAACGGCCCGCTGCCATGACAACAACTAAATATGCAACAGACCCGTCCTGAGAAAAGAGAAGAGGAGGAGGAGGAGGTGGAGGTCAAAGGCTGAGGAGGAGGAGGACAGATGAGGAGTCACATCCTCCGTCAGGGTAAACTTCAACCACCGTCTCCCTGCCGTTCTGCAGGTTTTTTTGTCGGTTAAATTCTGAATCAGCTCAACTGGAACGCCTGGTGCTTTTTCGAGGGCCCTCTGCTGACCTCTGACCAGTAAGGATCAGCTGGTTTTGTGTGTTACTGGGAAGCGACAGGAAGCAGCAAAAGGATGAGCCACAGCCTCCCCTACTGGCCGCATACCAAACCACACTCTGATGGAAAAAGGGGTTCTGATCCTGAATCATCTGAATCTGATTAACTGAACCAATTAAAGGATCCGTATGATTAAAAGTCAGCAGAGGAGGTGAGATTTGATGGAGGGAGTTTTTTTTTTTTAAGGGGAAATGGTGAAGGGTGAGAGAAGGGACACAGAGGCGAGGTCGCCGCGGTAACTGGGAATTGGGAACACCTGTGGGATTCTGGGATTCGTCATATCGTAGACATGCATGGATAATACACTGATACAGTGTACATGTGCACGCTCTCTCTCTTCCTTTTTTCCTACAAACACACACACTTTCCTCTGACCTTGTTTGGGGTCACACAGAGGGGGACCGAAATGAGTTTCAAATGTTCACATTATTTATTATTGGGTATCATCTCACTGTACAAATCCCTTACAGATGTTAGCCTCTGGTGCACGGCTGGGTGTGTGTGTTGCTTGTTGTGCGGCGTGTGCATGGTTAGGAAATGCAATGTAGAGAGAGCTCATATAGTTTTTAAAAGGAGGTTGGAGTATGTTAGTGATTGGGGGGGCTATGGAGGTCAGCGTGCTTTAAGTGATGGTGCATCTTTGTGAGTGTGACAGTAGGCGGTGAGGCTCTGAGTGACTGGAGAAGAAATGAGGGATGATCTTTATGTGGCAGCTTATTTGTTTTTAAATGCAGGAGGCTCAGAGGCCCCTAACTAAAAGGCACCAAGCAGCAGGGCAAGAAGAGGGGCGTCCGTCACCGTCAGCAGACACACAACGCTGCTCCGTCTTGTGATCGGCTTCCCTTGTGAGTTTCATTTGAGAGGAAAAGGCTTCTCGTTTTGCAAAGAGAAAACAAGCACGGTGCAAATAGTGGGACGATCAGTCACGCACCGGACGCTGTTTCACAAGGTAAAGAGTCGTGTGAGAAGTTAGAAACGGCACAGCTATGATGTGATCCACGATCACAAATGGTGTAGAAACAACAATATAACACAGATTACAACAGTAAAGGTATATATTTGGCTGTCAAAATTCTCCTGATCAATAGATTTTGTCCTTGAACAGTACGGCAGCTGGGCCAGGGTTCCCTAAATTGTATGAGCCATCTTTATGAGCAGCTTAAACATTTTTGCAAATAAAATTCAGAATGAAGGAAGTAAATATAGTAATATAAAATCTAAATACAATATAGTGTCCAGATGCATAACTTGGACACTGAGATAATATACTGTAAATTTAGGACTATTATTATTTATTTTATTTTGTTTTATTGTGTGTCCTTTTATCCTTTTTTTTGTTTATTTCTTTCTTCCCTGTCTACCTTGGTTATATGTCATGATGGTGGCTCACATCTTGGAAAATAAAGTTTAAAAAAAAATAATTAAGAAGTTTTAGTGACCATGCTAAAATTGAACACATATTTGAACGCTATTTGATAAACTAATTCCAGTATATCTTTTGAAAATTTTATTTTTAAAATAAATTTAAATTAAACTACATTTTGGCCACAAAAATAAATAAACATAAATAAATAAACATTCAAACTATATTCAGACTTTTTCAGGAAAATGCTGAACAATTAGCCAAAAAAAAAAAATATAAAATATGAAAAACTAAATAATTAATTTAATTTACAGACTTTTTTGATGTCTGGCTGCCTTGTGGGAATTTACTCTTGTGGCCTTATTATTTCTAATATCCTGGCTACAGTCCTGATAACGTCACTAGCAGGCAGTGAAAATCATGTGTCTCGAAATTTTAAGTTTCCAGATACGCTGAAGGATTAAAGGGTTGAGCAAAGTTTCTTTCTTCTTTGGCCAATAAAACCCACAAAAATCCTTTGGATTATCTCAAAAAGGCATTATCACAGAAATGAAAACAAGGCTGTTTTTCTTAGTTAATGGCAATTATAGAGTTGACATTTTGGACACAAGGCACATGGTTTTCAAAGGACAATGACACAAAACTAAAATCTGAATGCAAAAACAATTATTTAAACTCATGATACTAATGACTTTTTCATTTTAATAATATTATAAGAAGTCAAAATAGTAATATCAGCATTGTAAATATATTATTAGCTTTATTATAATTCTTGCTAATTTCAAATTTATAAAAATGTGGATTTTCTCAAATTTGGTCTGTGAAATTGGTGGATTAAAAAAAACAACTCTTTTTGTAGTTTTAAGGATCAGTTGGACATCAGGAAATAAATGACAATGCTCTAGGCTACATAAACAAGTAAGGGCATATCTGAGGAAGAAAAGTCAGATTTACAAAGAGCAGAAGAGAGTCCATAAAGATTTTCCAGCCTGATTTTCCTGATGAGCTGCAGTTTATCTGAGGTCTGGTAGCAATGAAACTCTCTGTAAAGGTCAGCGGTGAACTCAAGAGGAGAGGAGGAGCGGCGTTCGGTCGCCAGGCTCGCCTCAGGACAGAGGGTCAGCTTCGTCGCAGCCTGGATAGGACTGCTGACCTTTCTGATGTCAGAGCAGGGGTCTATGAGTGTGTGTGTGTGTGTGTGTGTGTGTGAGAGTGAGGCCTGGCCTGGGGGAGGATTGAAGGCAGGTCATGTATAAATGTGCCCACATGTTGAGAAGGGGATACATATCTCTCTGCCGCTGCATTGGGATTTTTGTTTTGTGGGTGGTTTGGATATCGGCAAATAAATAAAGAACGCACACATATAGAGGAGGAGGAGGAGGGGACTTTGGTACTTTGTAAAACACCTCGGGTTTCTGTTTTTGGCCCACACACTAGAGAGTCCTTGGCAGAAGCTAAATGGACGAAAGTAAATAAAAGTGGCCATTATGTGTGGGCTCCAGTAAATAGCTGCTCTCTTGTCTCTCTGTGCTTCAAAAAGAGGGGCGGAAGATGCGATCACGAGGAAAGCCCGTGTCTTTTCTTCTCCAGCCACTATAGAAGGGGGTCTGGCTCTCCTCCTCTGCCTCCCCCCTCCTTCCTCCCCTTCTTCTTCTTTACCCTCTCTCCCCTTTTCAGCTTTCTCTTTCTGCTTCCTGTTTCTCTCCTCCAGTTCACTTTCTGTCATTCCTCTCCTCTTCGCCCTTCTCCTCTCACTTCGCCCGCCCAGTGTTTCTCAAACACGCAGGAAGGGAGAGAGATCAATGGTGTCCTCGGAGAGGGAATTACACAGCTGAATTTCGATGAGAACAGAAGAAAAGGAGGAGGAAGGGAGAACAAGTAGAGGCGGGGAAGGCATGTGAAAAGGGAGAGAGGGAAGAAGGATAGTATATCCTTCAAGAAAAAAAAGAAAGAAATGGGAGGAATGTGGAAAACTATGTAGAAGACTGGATGAGTGTGTGAGCCCTGCGAGGCTTGTAAAAATCTAAAATTAAAGTTCTTGAAAATCAATCTTCGAAAATTTGAGGTGTTTGCATACGTGTGTGTTGCTGGACCGAGATAACATCCATAACTGTGAAGATTGGGCCATAATTTGCGCTGACATGTGAATGTGTATGTCTTATTTGCTGGGGTTGAAGAGATCTTTCCTGTTTATTAGGAGGAATCTGCTGTGTTTGCATCAACTTACAAGTGGTAAGAGAAATGAGAGAAGAGCGAGAGACAGCGGGGGAAGAAAAACAGCAGCTGTACGTTGAGATTTGTATCATCGGTCAACTTTTTTTCTATCTTGGTGTGATGTTATGAGGTGAGATGTTAACGCGTATTCAGAGTTGTGGGCTTAAATGTGACCTATGACCTTTGCTTGAGTTTTTTCATTCAAATTTTAGGCTGAACATCCTCAAAGTGTAACTGCACTTCAAATTGCAAAAAAATCATATTTTCGCCCTTATATGTCTTACGCTCTCTCATGTTGATAGTTTGGGTTTCATTTACTGCAGGTTTTGAGATGTCTTTCTCCGCCATGATGAGTTGGATGTGAATGGGATATTGTTTGTGGCGCTAGGGCCGATCTATTAAATTCAATTCTATGTCTATATACTATATACATTATATGCTGGAATTTTAATTCCTGTTTAAGTTTTGACCAATATGTTGCTGCATTAAAACGGTTTACATCTGAATTGCAATTCCTGTTAATTTTTAAGATTTTTTTGCCAAGTTGTTGGTGTATGATTTATCATTTTAATAATACATGACAATTTACTAAATTTATGTTATGTTATCTATATATTTATTTGTTATGTTTTGTTTTACAAAGTTAGGAAAACGATGTTTAAGTCAAGCCTGATGTTGCCTTACACATAAAAGAATGATCCCAGTCACTTCCACACAGTGACGCATACAGCTTATTAATTAAACACTGGTATCAGATCGGTAGTCGATATCGGCCGATACCCAAAGCCCAGGTATTGCTACCGAGACTGAAAAAGTTGGATCAGTGCATACCTAATAAGAACACTGGTCACTGTTCATTTTTCTGGAAAAACGCTGTTTAAATTGTGTAATTTTGTTTTATTTGAGCTCTATATGTGAAATTCCATTTACCTCAATTATATTGAGATATCAGAAGAAATCTCACAGACGGATATCTTTAAACCTGGGCAAAGACACAAACAATTAAAAAAGCACAACTGCACGGCTCAATACTACTGAAATCTGTGTGAACAGACCCTTTAAACTCTTTCAAAAAATTGTACCAAACCTAATCAAAAACATGCACTCCTTGGCACTGACTGATTAGAAAAAATAGACAAACTTCAGTTCAGTTTTGTTCTCAAAATCATCTCAGAAACCTCCATGTTCACTTCCTCTGTTGATCCTACAGCATTCTGCGCCTCCGTGTGGCAAGATTCACAAAAGACTCACAAGAGACTGTGAGAAAATCAGTCATTCACGTACAGGAAACTCCTTTGCAGGATTTGGAAATGGTCAACAGAGTTGAAAGCCAATGTGGCAAACTGTCCGCCCCAGACCTCCAGACTCTTTTCACCTCACCACTTTAATGTCAAACCGCTGTCTGTTTCTTGTCATGTCTCCTCTATGTAATCCTTTTTGCGGTTGGGAACATTCCTCTTACTTTCTGTGCACAGTAAGTGAATTTCAAGAAACAAACATTTAATAAAAGTTTTTTTTAAGTCTATATCATACAAGGGTATTTTTTGGGGTTTGTTGAGGGCGTTCAGGCTGCTGTCTATTCTGTCTCTGTCGGTAATAAATCAGCAAAGCAATAAAAAAAGCAGGAATAATCCCAATATTCGTTGGGTAAGGACCTGGCTGTTCATGTGGTAAGTGCCACTCCTAAAATCCTAATGATGCTGCTGGCACCAGAGAGCCATATAAAGCAGCGTTTCAAATGAAAGGCCTGTTTTCTGGCCGAGCGGCCGCAGACGGCCACAGAGAAAAGAGCAGTGGAGGAGCCTGAGGAGAACCTGGGATAACACCGTCTCTCCTGGCTCTGAACTCTGCACAGGGCTCGAACGCCGTCAATTACTGGGAGATATACGGGCCGGCCCGTTTCCACCACTTCACTGAGTCCCCCTTCAGTTGCAGCCCGCACCGACTGTAAATTATCACTCCCCCGGCCAAGGTTTCGCAGCAGTTTGGAGTCACCAGTGAGACCCTCCTCTGTCTCGGTCCGAATCCGAAGGAATTCCCTCCCTCTGTGTGCCAAACCCCAAAACCTTTGCAAACCGGAGCCGCGGAGCATGCAGCTGCACGCCCATGTGGACACGCTCACTCGCAAACATTGATTTAAACACACACAAATGCACACAAATGTTCGTATATGGGTATATAAAATTCCCTGGAGCTATAGATCATTGGGAACAGGTAGAGAGTTTAGCATGCACACACACACACACATACACATACACAGGCTATAGATCATTGGGGTGGGCAGGGACGTCAGCACTCCCATACACAGTGAGCCTTATTGCAGAGTTTAATAGAGGAAAGCCAGCATGAATCCCCACAGTCATTCTGTTCCAGTCAAACACACCATTCACTACACTCTGGCCCTGCGTGTGTGTGTGTGTGTGTGTGTGTGCGTGTGTGTGTGTTAATACACACATGTAAGTCCCTACATACTGTACATCATGTGCTTCAGTGTGCACTGTGTGTGTGTGGGTAGATATGTATACAACGTGTATAATGAATGTGTTTGAGAGTGTTCTCATGCAAATGTAACATACTATGTGTGTGCATATGTACTGTATCTGACATCAGAGAGAGAATGTGTGAGTGTGTGTGTGTGTGTGTGGTAGGATGGGGGCCATATTGACCCATCAGTGCTGCTCTGTCACCTCTTCTCTTTATGAGTCTGGCCTTTTAAAAACACATTAGATTTATGGTCAGTTTGGGCGCTATCTCAGACACGGTGTGTGTGTGTGTGTATATGAGAGAGGGGGTGTGTGTGTGTGAGAAAGATTTTTTTTTCCTAAACACAGACCCTAATGTAGAAAATGAGTCTTGCTTGCTGACAAAAGAGGATTTAAACACACAGTGATGAAAGGGTTATTAGCGCTGTGTTACACCAACCATAGACTGTGTTATACTCATAGACTGTATATAAGAAGTGGATGTAGTCACCGTGATGTCACCCATTGGTTTGTGGACTACCGTTTTGAAACTTCAAGTTCGGCATTTTGACTGTCACCATCTTGTTTTTTTTGCAACCAGAAGTGACACGAGAGGTGAAGCTAACCAAACGCTGAATAAGACATTTTTAGACGACCAAAATGTTAAAATTGACTTACATGAACTGAAAACACTGTGAAAGGGTTTAAGTTGTAAAACGAAAAACATGGACAACTCCCAGACCAGACAACGTGTAGTAGTGACCTGTCAATCACAAGGTAGCCATGCCCTGAAGCATACCCTGCTATATCATCTATTTGACTCTAAAGGGGACCATAATTTACTAAATGAACATAATGCTGTATTGAAGAAGACTTGAAACTAACGACTGAGACCATAAACTCGTGTCTGTAATGTTTACTGAGGTAATAAATCAAGTGAGAACTAGGGTCATTTTCTCATCGACTTCTATACAATCAGACTTCTTTTTGCAACGAGAGGAGTCGCCCCCCTGCTGGCTGTTAGAAAGAATGCACGTTTAAGGCACTTCCACATTGGAGGTTATACTGAGAAAGATAATTTTCATTGCTTTCAGTCTTGTCAGACAGACAGTCTCAGTAATAATAGCAAATACAGCAAAAAAGAGAATAAAAAAAGACCCGTAATGCTTTGGGAGTGTGCATTTGCAAGTATTAATAAAGTAAAAGCACTAAAAAATGTTATCATGCCACAGCAACATGTTTAGTTTGGGGTGTAAACTATCTGAGTTGTGATGTTTACACGTGTTGACCGAAAACCAGGTGATCTGAGTAAGAACAGAATCCTTCCTGCGTCTAAACATGGTGATTAATGTCGATATTAACACTAACACACACATTGCACATGCATGCATACAGAACTGAGCGGTGCAGATGGCGACTTGGCATCTCTATCTCTCTCTCTCTCTCTCTCTCTCTCTCTCTCTGCGACGCAAAATCCCACGTCATCTTGAAAAAAACGCTTCCAAATTGATTTCACAGAGCAAGAACCCCCCCTGGAGATTAACAAAGTAAATTCCACTTCTTCTCTCCAAAAAGAAGCACTCGCAATTTTTTTTGCTTGAACATCAGATAAGCAGACCCGGACAGGATTTTCTTGAGACCATACGTCCTTTATCTGTGATTCTAGGTGCTATGTAATTGTGGATGGGGTCTAATGTGTGGTCCATTTGCTTCATTAATGGGGCAGACGCGAGCCGTTCAGCCAAGAAAATGCCTATTGTTCCCTTTACCTTCCCGTTTTTAATGCGTGGCATTAGTCCAGCAGTTGTTAGTGCTAGACCGTAGTGCTTTGCTGATGGTCAAATGACAAAGTCTTAATAGAATATAGTGGGACGGGCAGGACAAAGGTGGGCAATGTTCAGCTGGATGCAGCCAATTTCTGTGTGAGAGGCCTGCCTAAAAACCCTATTCATAGGCCGTCTAATGCTGGTGCGTAATTAAATGTGATTACTGGAGCAGAGGGCTTCTCTCTCCCTCTCTGAGGGCCACACACAGGACTGGAGGCAGCGTGCATGCGCTCATTAAGGAGGCGCTAACAGATGTACACAAGCAACGACCACAGGCATACCTAAAAATCTAAGCCATATCTCTCTCCCTGATACACAAACATAAACACGAGTACAAAATCTCCAAAATGTCAACTTTTCAGGCGCTAAGAAAAGCAGGATTGGATTTGAAAGGGAATGAGCCAGAGGGTGGTTTAATTTTTTTTTAAGCGAGGAGTGTGTAATCCTTCAGCTGAAGTTTAAACATGAATTGCAAATGCAAGGTTTTTACCTGACAGTCTGTACCCTCCAAATCCTCCAGAACGCACAAAAACAAACACATACCAGCCGTAAATAAAAAAATCAGGCTAAACTATGACCTTCAGTCAGTGATAATCATAAAGCAAACAAGTAGAAACATAAACAAAAATCAATTATGGTTTCCATCCACACACACACACACACACCTTGTCTGGCCAGCTCTCTGGTCCAGTTTCCTGGGCAGACACGGTCCCCTGGTGCTCATGGGAAATAGTGAGCATGCCAGGCCCCACAAAGGCGTCCTTTCAGCCGCCCGCATGCTTGACCTGTGTGGGGTCAGCGCTCTGCTTTGTGCCCCGCGACCCCCGAGTGACCCGGGGTCACGGCGAGGGCCCGAGGTCAAATCCAGATGCCTGCGTCTAATTTCGCCCCAACTGGGTTATCCGACCAAATCTGCCCTGAAATTTGCCCCCGCCTACCCCGCCCTAAAACCCACTACTACCTCCACACATGACTGAGTCCCATAGAAATACATAGGTACTCTGCAGCCTAATTGGACTACTGTGGAGTAGTACTCACACTAGAGCTCTCTCATACTCTCTTTCATACACACACACACACACACACACACACACATGCTGGCCTGACCCCCTGTAACTGCACTAATACCCCATCCCATGGCCTTTGGTCTATCTTGAGGGATTAGGTGCAGAAAGACACACATATAAGCACAGATTCACACACACACATGCACACACACACTTACGAGCGCAGCAGGCCTGGCTGAGGGTCTACCTTGAGGGATTAGGTGCAGAGAGACAGGACCCTCCAGCCAATCAACCGGTCTGTCACATTGATTTTGAGGGGTCACTGGTGCACAATGGCCAGGGTTTTCCTGTCTTAACTTCTCTGATCACACACATATGCACGCACACACTCATGCACATGCACATGCACACGTAATGCCAATAAACTTTATTTAAATCATTTACATAAAAGGCGGGGCTAGAAAACTGCCTTATGGGAAGGTTAAATGCTGAACAAGTGTGTAAAAAGTAATTCTTTAAGAATAGAAAATTATACAAATACGCAAGATTAAAAATCATTTCATATTCAAGTCTATAAAAGTGTGTTTTCAGAGTTAACGATGATGTTAAAAGAATGTACAGATTCTTCAGACAGGACTCGGTAACACTCATATACACACACATCTATATAATTTAAAATTCCCTCCCGTCCGCCTCTCAAAGCTTCATCACGTCTCTGCTTCTGAAAATCCTCCGTCCCCGGGGGAAAGCACACCCGGCTGGGGGAAAGCTCCCAGGTCAACCCCCACCTCCAACCCCTCTCTCCTTCTTCTCTTTCCTGGTCAAACAACACAATGGTCGTCTATCAGAGAGGGCACCAGGCAGGCGCTTTGACCGACTGAAATAAACCCGGCTACAACATTTCAGGTGCTCGAGCTGAGTATATTCTCTGACGTCATCCATGATTTGCCTGTTGTGTTTTTTTGTTCCCCCCCCTCGCACCTCGCATCCCTCTGTTGCCTGTTTCCCTTTCCTGAAGGGAATCTCTGAGGCATCTGGAAAAACAGGATTCATGCGTGTCTGTTGGTATTGTTATGATTACAGATCTCGTCAGTGGTGGAACAACTGGTCAGGTCCTTACAGTTACATAGTAGTTACATAAAAATAGCAACACAACATGTGTGCGTGTTAAAATACTAAATTACAAGTAAAAGTCCTTCATTCAAAATCCTACTTAAGCAAAAGCGTTGAAGTATTATAAGCAAAATATGCTTGAAGTATTAAAAGTAAAAATACTTTTGTTGCAGAAAAATGACCCATGTGACTAGGGCTGCCCTGAATGCTTCAAAGCTTCGGTCGTTGCGCCGCGAAGCTTCGAATACATTCGAAAATTTCTCACCGGAGAGTCGAAGCCCAAAAAATAGTATTCAGGACAGCTCTACAGGTCACCGATATATTTTTATTACCATCTGTTTGGAAACACCTGTATCTTATACAGGATTTACACTGACAGGCTTCAACCTATGATCACAACCTTAAGGACAATATGAATACCTGTAGATATCTTCTATCAGACAGGATTTACACCACATGATTGCAACAATACTATCCTGGACCAGCGCAACAATATCAACGCATCAGCCTACAGTGTTTTGCTCAATGTACGTACTGCCCCACCAGGATTGGTGCTTAGAAAACAGTGTTATATATTTGAGATTAACCTCTCTAACTTATCTGAGTTGTGTTTAAAATATAAACACATAGCTTTCCAAATTAAAAGACAACCAGTAATCTTCTCTTCTATGGATTAACTCAGCTTTTAAGGCTTAAACAGGATACAAATAAAGAATAAACAGTTGAAATCGTTAACTAAATGTACTGTAAATGGATAAATGGTTGAAATAGATAGGTAATAGTAGGCCTAATAGATACATTTTTGGCTGCTAAACTCAACTGGTACCTTACCCTCCACCAGGTCTCTGCCATCCGCTTCGGTGTCGGGCTGGGCCTCCACGGCGGTGTAACGTTGTGGAGATGGAGCAGTTGAACAGGTGTCTGTCGCAGGGCTGTGGTTCCCCTCAGTCATGCTGATGCTCAGGTCCTCTTGGATGCTGTTCTAGTTCAGAGGTGTGAAACAGCTTTAGTTTAGGTTATTTGAGAAGGGACAGTGCAAATTAATATATACACATAAGATAAGATGAGATAAGATATTCCTTTATTAGTCCCGCAGTGGGGAAATTTGCAGTGTACAGCAGCAAAGGGGATAGTGCAAAAAACAAGATGCATCAGCTAACACAGTAAAAAAAGAGCTAAACAAAATGTAACAAAATATGAACCATTTAAATAGAAGGAAGTATAAAAATAGGAGCAATATATACGGCAGTATATACAGTATGGTATAAAAAATGCCACAAATAACCAAATGGCTATTTTTCATCAGTAGTCCCCCAGCCAAGGTGTTACAAAAGGCTTCCTAATATACTATACTATAATATACTATATTAAAAACAGAAACACAGGCATGCAGTTTAAACATCTTCCTAAATACATCGGAACAAAAGCATAAAAACAGGGCATGCAGTTTAAATGTTAGAAAAGTACACACTGCTATTAAAGGGACTGTTTGTAACTTCTTACACGTATAAATAACCCGGGTCGGTGTCCCATGCGCGCTCGCATCGCATATGCACGCTCGCATATGGCTACGCTGTTCAGACAAGACTCTAACACAAACTACACGGAAGCACCAAAACCGCAAAGTTATATCTAGTGAAGCCCGTCTTGCAAAACAGTATTGGCCGCAGTCAGAGGACGCGGGGGAGACCGTAGCTTTGGTCTCCAGGGCCGGAGTCTCTGCTCCTCTGCTCCTCTACTCTTCTGCCTGCTTGCCTTCACTCAGCTCGCTCCACCTCACATGCATGCGCGCATACTACACACTGCAGAAGTGTGCAGAAATAACTGCGGCAGCTCCTCCAGACCAACAGAGGTTTCCCGTGTCTTGTGAAGTGAAGGGGCTTCGCAGTGAGTTACTGTATGTTATCGTCTCCGACCGGGTGCCGGTGTCTCCCCCATTTCCTCCGGCCGCGGTCGGGAGGCTGAAGCAGGAAAAGCCAACACTAGGATCAGCATTGATTCATGGAGAGACCTTCGTCTGGTCAGCTAACATTACTGCCAAGCAGCTGAAATATAGTGATATTGTGGTTTTAGCTGACGAGTGTCGCCTCACTGTTTTGAGCGATGCTGTTCATGTCTATGTAGAGCGAGCACAAGCACGAGCCCGACGCTGACTTTCGTTGACTTAACGGCCACAGGTGTCGCTGTTAACAAGCATTTCTGATTCTTACAAACAGTCCCTTTAAAAGCAGTAACAGTGATGACATTTATGCATATAAAACAACATTACAGACGAGCAGGATATATAGATAGTGGCAGAAAAAAGAGAGTTTAGTATTGTTTTAATACCCGTTTTGACAGCTGAACTAGTGGTGGCTGCCAGCAGGCGTTATGTCGAAGTCCGTCTTCGAATAATGTTGCTATGGTTACTTCTCTAAGCTGACGTTAGCATCATCTTCACCAGGCTCTTTGCTATTTTTAAAAAAGTCGCGTTACATTATGTTTTTCCGAAGTGTCACTTCTTCCTCTCTTTCGAGTACAATGTCTCTGCTATTCTTTTCCTTTTATTAGCCTTTCGCTTTGCTACTCCACCGTTTTTTTTATCCATGTTTGTTAGTTAGCAGCTAGTATAAACTTAGTTTCAAACCGTCGCCGTTATTAAAATTCCTAACAGTCATCTGACTTGGCGACGTCATCATACAGACACAGCCAGCGAACCAATCAGAATATTGCTCATTGCCGCTGCTAAGCAACGGTAATATTAACGTTACCGTCGGTGTCTAACAAGCTAGCAAGTGGGTAACATGATGCAATAAATACAAAAGGCAAAATATATCAACATTTTCCTCAGACCTATTATAAAATCATAATATATTAACAAATAATGAACCGAAAAATGAACTTCCATGGCCTCCTTCCCACTTACGTTAGGTCGTGAATACCACAAGAGGGACGCTACACTTCTTCTTCTTTGGTGTTTATTGGCGGTTGGCAAACCAGCTTATAGGTGCATTACCGCCACCTACTGGACAGAAGTGTGGAGCAGGAGATTGGCCGGAAAAATAAATAAATTAAATAAAATGTATTATGAATAATAATAACAATAACAATAATAATAACAATAATAACAAAATAATAACAAAAATAACAATAATAATAATAATTAAATTCTCTCCATTATTATATTCACTTTTTTAATAGTCGTGTATCACAGCTGTTACCCTGCACTATATTCAGTTTTAACAGTTTTCTTCATCTCCTTGTATTTTCATGTCTGGTATATTCATTTGTACTTTTTACTGCCTTAGTACTAACATGTTTTGCACTATGGAACTGTGATGCTGGAAACTTGAATTTCCCTCAGGATCAATAAACTTTCTATCTATCTATCTATCTATCTATCTATCTATCTATCTATCTATCTATCTATCTATCTATCTATCTATCTACTATTCCTGTTGCCCTTAAGTAATTAATTAGAAGGTTGTGTACTTTCTTGGATGTTTTTCCCCATTGTAATATTTCCATCATCTACTCCTGATAGCAATTCCTTTCTTTCTTCATCATATTTGTTGCACTCTATAAGAACATGCTTGACAATTTCCAGTTTATTACAATGCGTGC
>CAKAOI010023181.1:0-41007 GCA_916701655.1 Sebastiscus albofasciatus | reverse complement strand
TCAGAGGATGGATGGATCAGACTAGAGACCTAGAGCATTCAGAGGATGGATGGATCAGACTAGAGACCTAGAGCATTCAGAGGATGGATGGATCAAACTAGAGACCTAGAGCATTCAGAGGATGGATGGATCAGACTAGAGACCTAGAGCATTCAGAGGATGGATGGATCAAACTAGAGACCTAGAGCATTCAGAGGATGGATGGATCAAACTAGAGACCTAGAGCATTCAGAGGATGGATGGATCAAACTAGAGACCTAGAGCATTCAGAGGATGGATGGATCAAACTAGAGACCTAGAGCATTCAGAGGATGGATGGCTTTCCTAGCTAGATTGACAATAGGGTTTCTGAGCAGTTTTTAGAACAGAAGTGTTCGCCATCCAGTCACCGAAAAATGCAATTCTTGCAGAAATCTCTAAATGTTGAAAGTTTTTGATCCCAAACCACAGCATGTCTTTTTCTATGGTGTTCCTCAAGGTCTTGGTGTCTAATTAGGGCCCGAGCACTGATAACGTCGGACCAGCGATCAGCCATCTTGAATTTAATATGCGATTTTCGCCCATTTTTAGCGTTTTATAGGCCGTGTACTTTAACGAACTCCTCCTACAAATTTAATCAGATCGACTTGAAATTGGGTCAGGACCATCTTAAGGCCTTAAGGATGAAAAGTTATCAAAATGGTGAGTTTTCACTGAACGACCTGACCGTGGCGTGGCTGCCATTTTGAGCCATTCGCCATGAAACAGGAAGTTGTTGTAACTCAACTGTACATAGTCCGATCTGTCCCAAATTTCTCAGGCATGATAAGAGTCCTAGTCCTGAGGACATGTACGTGCAAAAATAAACTCATAGTCCCGCCCCAAGACGTTAGCCACGCCCCCTTTCATAACTCATTAACCGTTTGTCGTAGAGTCTTGTGGGAGGTGTCATATCACTCAGCAGAGAGTTTCTGTTTCATTGGTGAAGGTTAGCTCCGCCCACTACACACTAGCCACGCCCCTTTTCATAAATCATGAACCATTTGTCGTAGAGTCTTCTGGGAGGTGTCATATCACTCAGAGGAGAGTTCCTGTTTCATTGGTGATGGTTATCCCCGCCCCCAACATTTAGCCACGTCCCCTTTTCATAACTCATGAACCGTTTGTCGTAGAGTCTTGTGGGAGGTGTCATATCACTCAGCAGAGAGTTCCTGTTAAGTTGGTATTGTTATCCCCGCCCCCTACACATTAGCCACGCCCCCTTTCATAACTTGTGATCCGTTTGTCGTAGAGCCTTGTGGCAGGCGTCATGGCGCTCATCAGAGTTCCGGTTTCACCGTGCCCGGCCGCGTCAGTCGGCGTCCGGCCAGTACCCCCGACGCGCAAGGAGAGGCGAGGGCCTGTTCATCACTGCTCGCAGCTTTAATTATTGATTGTTTTTATCAATTCTCCAGTGGTAAAAAAATGGTCAATCTAACACCAAATCTGTGTTACAAATGGTATCAACTCAAAAATTACTGCAACAACTTATAAGACATAATAGAGCATGGGAATGACCATCACATACTTCCATCATAATGTTCTACACCCTTATACACTTTTACAATTAATTTTAAATAATTATTTCATGTCCATGTTCATTCATTTCTGATTTATGACTAGAACAACTTGACCCATATGCTGAGCTGCATCTCAAATTAATCTTCAGGTTTCCAGCTTTCCGATGATGTACACCACTTCTACGTGGCATATACTGTTGACCTGCTATCTCCCCCTAAAGAACCCCTGTAGGCTCCTAAAAAGACAAAAACAGGTATATTGTGGGTCTCAGAGGGTTAAGGAGACAATTCCAATTTCCATCTAAATGATGATTTGCATACACAACCACTTAAGAGCGAGGTCGGTGTTGTGCCCACCCGATTGAGGATTTCTTCCTCTCTTTTTTTTGATAGTCCCCGTCATGTCAGTAATATGAGGATGTCATTGCATTTACTCTATAAACCTTGAGCCACTCTTGTTGAGACATGTAACAACTGAATTTTGGAAACTACTTTTGAATGCAATACCCAGAGACAAAATCAGTATTTCTGCTTCTCTCATTTATTCAGTTATGTATCTTCCTCTGTGACGAGATACACTTGGTGAAACCTGAGATTTATGTAATAAATACAATTTACATGATCAAGAAAGAAGATAGGTCCAGATACTCACCTCTTCTATGTGCTGTTATTAATAACTGGCCCACATACCATCACCCTGCTCTGGTTTCTTGTGCCGGTCAGCTGCCTTGTGGCAAGCTGTGCCCCCCCCCCCCCCTTCCTCTCTGTCACTGTACCCATACTGTTGGTGGCGTCAATTTAAGCAATGCTAAGGAACCAGTCCAACAAGTCCCTAAGCTTCATCTGAATGTCGACTCTAACCTTAAAGGGGAACACCACCTAAATTAAGAATTCCAATTTGTTATTTCCATGGCCGAGTAAAATTCGATCAATATTTGGGAACATGAGCTGCTCTCTCTCAAAGCCAGAAACCAGAGAAGTAAGTCTCAAACTTGTGATAACATCACAAGTTTGAGTTTTAGCACCCTAGTTTTTGGATTTGGGAGAAAGTTTTTCATGTTAACTAATATATTTTGAACTGTCTTTGAAAATAGGAACATGTATGAATTCTGAAAATGGGCGTAGTTCCCCTTTAAAGGTTGGTATTGTGCGTATTGAGTGTTTAATTATCCTGAGAAATTTGCAACGGTTTAAAAACAGCATACAACGAAAAATTCCACCTGCTTTTTTATTTAAATAACAATCTCTGAAATACTCACAGTCTTTACAAAGATACATTTTTAGCTTACAACAGAAAAAGTGATTGGACTGCAAGACGATGGTGATATATTCTAATGTAGCAACTCTTCAGCCAGTGATGGTAATGGGTCTCCGTCCTCATATATGTACATACAAGACTACCACTGTAGGACCAAAGCTCATCCATACACCTGCAGTTACTGTGGGGATCACATAACACTCGAAATATTTCTTCTGTTTATATTTAGCTATTTTAGTATTGGCACCTACATTAATCAAATTTGGCAAAAAAAAAACCTATCTGTGCACAACATACTGAAAATAAAACATATCTAGCAAAAATAAAAAAAGCTTGGAGTGAAGATCCAATGTAATGCATTGTAACATTACTGACAATATGAACGGCATTCCTGAATAGAATTTGGTATAATGGTTCATTACAGGGCTTTGTTGAATTCTCAATTCTGATTGGTCAATCAAAGCGTTCTGTTATTTCTTTATAGCAGACCGTTGCTATGGCCGCAGCTCTGATGTCAGACACTGGCGGACTGTTTTTGTGTCAAATTATTGATTAGTAAGTAGCCGTGTAATAAGAAAGATAATGTACAGCTAGCGAGTCATTGCTCTACATTATCCCTTACATAAAGTAGGCTTAATCTATATTAATCCATAAAGATATAACACTTCAAAATGGCATTTAACAATCTTTTAGTATGTTAGACTTTTTTTTTTTTTTTTTTTTTAACACAACACTGATTCACAGACTGATTTCAATTTAATAAACATTCTTCATGCATTGATGATTAACTATCCCTCCATTCCCAATCACCTTACCAACAGAGAAAATAAATCCCATGAACTGCAAAGCCAAAATCCAGCTTTAAAAATACTGTTTTATATGAGTATGAGAATTGGAGCATGTGGACATAATGAACTGCCTGTTATGAGGAAGGTCGCGCACTTTGACTTTTTCCACTGACCTTTTGCAACTTGAACACGGTCGTCTCTAAAAACGGCAAATACAATCGATGAACTTCAGGAGCCATTCATCATGGAATAAATACTTCTACAAATCCCAACTAAATGTAGTCATGCGCAAACAATGCAACATGTAAACTATATTTGCCACTTTGTTAGTTACATCCACGCATCATAATGTATATAAGTAGAAGCTAATCCCCTCCCCCCCAAAGAAATAAGCATGAAACCCACAGACAATGATAAATGATTGCTAATGTTTTATTCTACAGCCCACTTGTAGAATGTATACCAACAATGTACATAACAGAGCATTACCACCCTCCTGATGATCTTCAGAAGATGGACTGTAAAAAGTAGAGTAGGGAAACTTTAACAGCATGCATTACGAACTGCTTGTTATCCCGGCAGTAATCAATTCGATCTATAACTTAGATTATCAATAAAATGTCCAGGATTTAAAGCAGATAATTCAGTGATCATCTGAAAACTATATAAACTATACAGTATATTTATCAAATATAAAGCTGCAGTTATCCTATATGACCTGTGACATTTTTGTTGTAATCCCATTTACAGTGTTTCACAGGACTCTCCGGCCTGTCAGGTCTTCTTGTTGCTGCAGTTAGATTAATCACCTAATAGTTTACCTGTGCAGGGCTGTAAAATAAGACATTATTCAATAGGCGGCCAAATCCCGATATCTGAAAACACAATTCTCACAGCACAACAACAGCCAAGTTAAAGCAAAATTTCCCAAACCTCAAAGTGAATTGAGGGCACAGCTGACTAATGAGCAAATTACCTTTTTTCCCTTTGCAAAATGTTGCATTGCAATGATATTGTCACAACATAGTGACAACACTCAACATCCCACACATGGCACATTTCATTTGAACCCCACTGATGAATGAATTAAAAAGGATGAAATTAATTATCATTTTGCACCAAGTTACCTAACTATATTGTCAAACATGATATTAAAACTTAAATTTATAATAAATGTAAATAGTAAAAATAAGGGCAATTAATATGCTGTCATACAGTACAAGCAACTGAGGTTAACTAAAAACTGGACACACTTGACTTGATAGCGTGTCAGTGTGGCAAAGAACCTCGAGATCACAGTGAACTATAGGCCCTGGGGCACACATCCAACGTCAGGAGCGGGTGGCGGCTGCGTGGTGGCTGCGTGATAGACGTGTGTTAACTGCGTGTCTGCTGCTGCTGTCAGCCCTTTCTTTCTACACAGTTTGCCTTTTAATGGTCATTTAACTTCATTATAAATATAATTTATATTTATTTTAGACAGAGAAAGGTTCAGAAACGTGTGGTAATTAGTAAATAATAGTAATAATCCACAATTAAAACTCCTTACTGTATTCATTCATGATGCTTTCCAAGTCACTGCTTGTTCCACATCACTGTCCGGCACATATTTCAGAATAAAAGCCTTGTGTTAACAAATTAAGGAATTCTGTCCACAGAAAAAATGCTTGAGGGCTTTTATTTTGAAATGAAAGCAGGAAGTGTTGATTTAAAAATAAGTCTTTCATCTCTGTAACATATTCTACAGATAGACATCGAAACTGTAGTAAAGTCTTGCTGGTATGAAGTTAATATACAGTCAATAGATCACCTTCACTGTCTGTGACATATTCTACAGATGTCTAGACATGTAAACTGCAGTAATCTTGCTGGTATGATGATAATATACAGTCACTAGATCACTTTCACTGTCTGTGACATATTCTACAGATGTCTAGACATGGAAACTGTATTATGTAGCTGGTATTATGATAATATACTGTCACTAGATCACCTTCACTGTCTGTTGCTGCTGTGAGACGCAGCTGAGACGTGCGCGAGACCTAGGCGAGACCTCTATTCTATAAAAGAGACGCGAGTTTGAGGCACGTCTCATGCGGGCAGTGTGGCTGCTCTAACCTGTAAACATGGACGCCGAAATAAAAAACAACACGCCACGCAGCCGCCACGCGCTCCTGACGTTGGATGTGTGTCCACCACGTTAGACTTGATCCCGGTTGAGAGCAAAAGTCTGCGCCTTTTCTAAAAAAAATAAAAAGAGTGTTTTGTTCAGTGTCACTGTAGATTGTTTAAAATAATAGTCAACTCTCTACCATCGGTAACATGTTGTAATGATTTACTGTTGTGTTTACATAAATACAGCTTGTAACTGGCATGGAGCGAGAGCAGTGGAGGGTTCCTTCTGCTAAACAGAGATACTTTAAGTGGAGGTAGACAGAAAGTGGACAGACTTAACACAAGTAGGAGGAAATGAATGCTTACAAGAGTCTGGATGTCTAACATCTTCAGGAGTTGTGATGGAGACTTGATGTGATGGGCGAGTAAGCAGCATCATGCAGGTTGGTGTGGATAAAGGGAATAAAGGTTGGTATGGTTTAAGGCCAGATGAGGACATACAGCTGCTGAGATCATGTCTGATGCACCTCGTGAAACATCAGCTCTCGTGGGATACGAGTCTCTGGGCCGTAGAGCTTGGCGGCTCGTCGCTCAAATGCAGCGACGTTCTGCTTTACAACCTCATCGAAGAACATGGTGGCTAACTGGGAGTGCAGCAAGGAGCGGAACTCAAAGGATATCTGTTTAAGATACAGTAAGTCATGAAATATGGCAACTACAGAAGGTGAACACAATAGTTTGATTAAAAATAGTTCAACATTTTGGAAAATATGCTCATTTGCTTTCTTATTAAGGGTTAGATGAGAAGATCAATATCACTCATGTGAAGCTTCAACTAGCAGACAGTTAGCTTACCTTAGCATAGAGAGTGGAAACGGGGAGGAAACAGCTAGCCTGGCTCTGTCCAAAGTTAATAACACTGAAGTATTTCTTGGTTAGGCGTAGGTAACTTCCTAGTGTCATGCAAGGCTTATTCAAAGATGCTGGTACCCGGTCTTGAGCTATGGGGTATGACTAGGGATGTTCATAATTAACCGTTCAACCATTAACCGACATTAAGCATTTTAACTGACTAACGCTATCGGTTAAAATGGTTAAAAGAAATATTTATAATTCATTAAAAAGCTGAGTGGCTTTTCACTTTAAGGAGAAAAGCTGGTCCACCTTAACAGCCCACCTTAAGAGGCGGGGCCGGAGTTGCAGGATACAGGAAGTCGGCTCCGGTTTCTCCGGCTCGCTTTAGTGGAGCGGAGGAGTTGTAGTTTAGTCGCATTTAACAGCGACAAATAAACAGTAGACACACTGCTACACCTACGTTCACAGCTAAAACGCCACCAACAACCTCACACTCACCACCAACACACACTCGTTAAAGTTACGTCGCGCTGACAGACTGTATGTGTGTGGCGGCGGCGGCGAGCAAGAAGCCTATGGCAATGCCAGAGCTGCTAACGTAGCACAAATACACACACTGTTTATCGAACAATCGCTATCATTAATCCAGGCAGACAGAGTGTCATTACACCGGGCAGACACACAGCTGACAACCTGTTAAACTAAACTAAATGTGTGGTGGAGACTTTTACTGGGAAAGTGGCAGCATGTCCGCGACACTATACGCAGCATCGTAGCTGCTAAGTTAACGCTCCCGGACGGTGAACTGGGTTCTCAGTTGTCTGTTGTGATCATACACTGCAGCTGGCGCAAGGCACAAATCTTGTCTGTTAACGGTTAATAATCGTTTAATGAGGATCAGTTATCGGTTAAGAAAATCTTTCAAAATGAGCATCCCTAGGTGTGACACGTGCAGTGTAACTGGAGCTGCGGTCGTGCGTTGCTATTGGCTCAATTTTGGCAAGTGCAGGCCAGATTTTACTGCAGGTGTTGTATCCTAATGATATGACGCGATGATGACCTGTGACATCTCCTCTTTTCAACCTCCTTGGTGTAACAGAGCAGAGACTCCAGGAAGTCATAGCTACAGGCAAAGAAATACTCCCACACATAACCACTCATAAAATCAAAACTTGTTTTTTTTACATTTGTTTTTTTTTGGTATGGATTAAACAAGATATAATGTGTTATTAGGCGAATTTTGTAAAATTAGAACAAAGGCAGGCTAGCTGTTTCCCCCCTTCATCCAGTCTTTATGCTAAGCTAGGCTAACTGTCTGAGGCTTCATATTTACCATACAGACATGAGAGTGGTATCGAGCTCCTCATCTTTCCATCAACTTTCAGCAAGAAAGCGAATTGGCATGTTCACCATAAGAATGAAGCTGCAGGCTACTTACAGAAAAGTCTACCGTGCAGGTGCGAGGGTAACCAGGAATGCCAGGACTAAAACGCCATATCGTCTCCAGGTGATTGAAGAGCTTTCCATCTGTACACACTGCCTAAAATCACCCAAGAGAGAACAAATATGTGATTATAAATGATACTTGTGAGCAATGGGTGCTTGTTGTTGGAATCACAAACATTATTAGCTTCAACTAAAAATTGTGTCTCCGTCAGCTTTGCTTTCAGGTAGCAATATTAGCATTATCAAATACAATTGCCAATGCCATCCATAGCTATCACATTAAACATCAGATATAGCGTCATTCACAAGGACTGGCAGACTCAGTGAAGCTACTGGCTCTTACTTTGACTAGATGAGGCCGGACACAAGTGATCATAGACGTGTATCTCTCCACCATTGGAGGGAATCCCACTTCCAGTTGGGCTTTGGAGTGGCCTGCTCTTTTCATGATGGTCTGGGACTTCTTACACCATGGCACAAAGTGCTTGTATTCGTCAACATTGGCTACCACATCATACATTTCGAGCATAGAAAACCTATGACAGAAAACATTGCAAGATTAGGGAATAAAAAAAAACACTTAAGAGAATTATTACTAGCTTATAGTGGATAATTACCCAAGTATCCTACGCTCGGAGTACTCCTTCCTTTTGTTGGTGAGACTGATGAAGTTTCTGCTCGGGGGAACAGTTGTCATTGTGTCCCAGTCGTGAAGGCAAAGCACTCTGGGAGTTCTAGTCATCAAAATGCCACATGACGACAAGTGTCTGAAAGGTAAGAGGAAATGTCCTGTAAGCCATATTCTGGAAAGACTGCAATTTGTCAGAGGTACAGTCCACAACAAAGAAGACCTACTACATTCCAGATACTAAAGTCAATGAGTACTCATAATACGCTGGACCTAATGGAAGGTCTCTGTGTTGTGTCTGTGCTGGTATTTTCTGAGTTGGGCCGCTTATGTGAATAGCAAAAAGCTATGTAATGTGACACCCACTCGGATTTGTCATACCACCCACTGCTGTATATACAGACTCTGTGAGCGGTAATCAAATAACTATTCTAATATGATCATGAATGATATAATATAATGGCACACCCCTAAGTGGAGATGCACTCAATACACCAATATACTGTCCATATACTGTATTGGTCCAAAATGAATATGTTATTTCTTATGACTGGCTGATTCTGAACTTTTTGGAGGCTTTTAGTAGAAACAAGTCAGTATTACATCTGTCAAATCATAATGAAATTGTTGTGGTCTATTTATTTAGGGAAAAAGAATAAACCATCTTGTAGCAGTTCTGTCCGGGAAGCATCTGTAACATTACTTTTACTTTTTAAATGTTTCAAAATGCATTATCAATATTGGCCAATAATGGTGAAACAGTACCGGATAGTGGTAATTGGATTTAGTAACATATTTGTCCATCCCATAGACTGTATTAGTGATGCACCGATACGGATACCGGATCGTATATCAGACTGATACTGACTCAAATCGCTGGATCGGGTGTCAGTGACAATGGGGCCAATCTATTCAAATCAATTCTATGTTTATATACTATATACATTATAGACTGTAATTTTACTTCCTGTTTAAGTTATGACCAATTTGTTGCTACACTAAAAAGGTTTACACTTGAATTGTAATTCCCGTTAATTTTGAAGATTGTTTACGCAGTTACCGATGTATGATTTATTATTTGAATAATAAATAACACTTCAGTAAGTTACATTTTGTTTTACAAAGTTAGGAAAGCATTGTTCAAGTCAAGCCTGATCTTGCCTTACACACAAAAGGACCATCACAGTCACTTCCACGCAGTGAGGCATACAGCTGATTATTAAACACTGGTATCTGATAGATACTCAGTGTCAGCCGACGCCCAAAGCCCAGGTATCGGGACTGAAAAAGTCAGATCGGTGCATCCCTAGTTTAGGTGTCTGCTACTTGAATACATATTGATTATGAATGATCAAGTGTACACTGTGACATTAGTTCCCAGGGGATCAAAGTTGTTGCCCTGGTGGAGAATCGTCACACTTTAGAGATAAGAAGAACATCAATAGAACTACTCTGATAAAGTGAGTTTGTCACCTTCCCACTCTGGAAGTTACCCTTCGACCCAATGGAGACACGGTCTCGTGACCGTGGATTGAAGGACTCATTACAATAATAGACTCAAGTGTTTCCATGACAGGCTCACCTGATGTTTTGTCGCATGCATCCTCTTGGCACCGCTGTACGACACGAGCGAGTTGTGCCCACAGCGGCAATCTGGAGAAAGTCACTAAATGTCCGCACCCCCATGGGGAACCTCCGGGCACTGGCCGAGGCTGCCATCACACCAGCACCACACCGTCAGGTCAAGGAAGGAGATCCTGGTTGAGAGAAGCTGACCCCCCCTCCCCCACTCCGGGGTCTGGTCAGTTCAAGGAAGGGGGATCCTCCACAGGGGTCTGGTCCAACTAGTAAGACTGGCCGGTGGGATTCAAGGTTCCAGTATAAAACACCCTGCTACAGTGCAACTATATTCATTCACACGTAGCGTTGAATAACGAGCATTCTCTGGCTAGCTGACTAGCGTCACTTCAACAACGTCTCCTGCCGCTGGAGCTAGCAGCAAAGCTAACGTTAGCTTAACGTTAGCTTAACGTTAGCTAACACGGTTTCCCGACCAGACGCGACGTACAGCGGGTTCCTCTGTTGTTTTCAGCAATACTCACAACACTCCACGTTTAGAGACACAAACTCGCTGTAAAGTGAAATGATTTAGATTGGTTTTGGTTTGAAGTCTCGTCAAATAGCGGCCAGCTACCAACGACCTTCTGCGGCTAGAAGCTAAAAGCCGGTGGAACCTGGGAGGGGAGGAACAAGCTGTTCCTTTCTTCTGTCGGTTGGTCAGTTGCTCTTCGGTGTAGCTGAACGCCACTGCGGTGCAGTGCTGCCCCCTACTGTGTTGGAGGTTAATAGCTGTAAAAACAAAAGAAAACAAGTTTTTTATTTGTATTTTATCATTTTAGTACTGAAACATATACGCTCACAAAAGCATCATTTTATTTATTTGTATATTGAAATATATTCTGTTAAAATAACTTAGGCCTATATAACAAGAAGATGGCTCATATTTATTTTTCAAGAATTTAAAAAATAAGCATTAAAAATAAAAGAAAAAAGTTTAGTCAGTCAGTCAGTTTACTCTTCATTTTACATGATGTAGCAACCTATTTCCTAAATGTAGGAACAATGCAGCCACTTTCCCAGTAAAAGTCTCCACCACACATTTAGAAACAATTTAACAAATAGAAAAGTTCTATTATCTAGTTTTATTATAATTGTATTATTATAGTATATTATTATATATTTTATTATTATTATTATTAGTAGTAGAATCATTATTATTATTATTATTATTGTTATTATTATTATTGATAGTGACGACAGCAAAAAATATATATTTGTGATGACGATTGATCCATCTCCATGACAACAGAGCAAAGTCCATCTGCATTGTTCACAAAATAATGTCCTATTTTTTGTGGTACACAAAACAAACTTCATACACCTAAAGCTCTGTGTTATTTTTATTATTATTATTATTATTATTATTATTGTTAGTGATGACAGCAAAAAAATATATATATTACAGCCGCAAGCGGCAGTTCGCGGGTTCAAGCCTTTTTCACTCCAGGTACTCTTGTGGACATAGCTTGCTAGTTTCGAGATGATGGGCCAAAGGTTGTTGACTTATTATCTTCGAAATGCAATAAGATATCAACAAGCTTTATGCAATTTTTGATGAGCTTGGTCCAATAATGATCCACAGAAAATTTGGTAGCAATCATCAATACAGTAAATTGAGCTCACTGCCCCTTTAATGTGTCCCTTTAATCTAGTTTAGAGATAGTTTAGAATTGACAATCCACCAGGTTAGACGTGTCACTTAGGTTCTGTTTACACCGGTCTGTTAGTTACTATCTGATTTCACACTACCGTGTGCGCGTGCACGCGTGCGTTAATGTGCGGCACACTTCAGGGTCCCGGTTTGAGGGTTTGTAAATATGGTCACCCTAACGTCACCTAACATCACCTAAAGGTAAACTACTAATTAGCTGGTCACTTGAATTATAACACAACATGAGCATTAACCTGAGACATCGACATTGTAGGCTCTTCAATACTACTAAACTAATACTATTAAACTATACTAAAAATACTGATCACAACAGAGTGAGATTCAGAGCAGCCTACACATCTGACTCTACTGTTAGCAACCGACTTTATGCTAACAATAAGGACACATTACAACATCAGTTTAAACTCAAGACACCAGGTGTAACACTCTACTCACGTGTTGCTGAACACGCTCATGGCTGGATGGCTTATAGGGGAGAACTCTGTAACAGCCTCATTTAACCTCTGTGTGTTTTCATCTCTCCTCTTCACTAACTAAAAACGAAACTCAGTGGTGCGTTCACTGTCACCGCAAGAATCCGTCATCTGACTATCTATTGATAACATGGCACTTTTCCGCCAAAGTGAACTAAATGGGTTTTATTTCTGGAAGCGCCCCCTAGTGGTTGATTTGAATGAAACTTTCAGGTGATGTTTCAGTTACTCTTGTGAACATATCCTGCAAGTTTTGAGAAGATGGGCCAAACAGTTGCAGAGTTAGGTCTATTTATGTGCTAAGCCACGCCCCTTTAAAGTCATTGGTCAATATCTTCAGAACGCATTGACATATCAACAAGTTTTTGATATTTTTTATAATCTTGGTACAATAATGAACCGCTGAAAGTTTGGTAGCAATTGGACGTTGAGTTTAGGAGGAAATGTCAAAAATGTGTTTTTCAAAAAATAATTTAGCATATAATGCTAAATAGGCCACACCCAAATGCACCGATCAATATGACACTTCATATCTTGGTTAATACTTGCCCCCAGAGCTTATACACCAAATTTGATGAAATTCTGTCTATCAGATTTTGATGTATAAGTTTTTGATATTTTTGGTGCCTCCTATGGGTAGAGCACAAAATGCTTTAGTACGCCTATTCCCAAACACGTACTGAAGATATCTACCAAGATTTATGACGACTGGACTATTGGTCAATGAATTATGGCTAATATAAGCTCCTCCCATTTAAAAGTTTGTTGGTCAACAGCTTCAAAACTCAATGAGATATCAACAAGTTTATAACATCTGTAGATGAGCTTGGTCAAATGATGATCTTCAGAAAATTTGGTAACATTCGAACCTACGGTTTAGGAGGAGATGTCAAAAATGTGTTTTTCCAAAAATTCAATATGGCGGAAAATCTAGTTAGGCGGACTTTAGTGGTCCAAGAGGCTTTATTGTAGACCACACAGAGCTGCACATGTGTGTCAAATTTCAAGTCAATCGGACTTACTGTGTGAGGGGCGTGGTCTTTCCAAAATCGCATGTTTGGGTGTTAATTACAGCGCCACCATGTGGCCGATTAGGGTCATATTTCTTGTGAAGCATTTGCACATCATTTCCAGTTATTGTGCCAAGTTTTATGTTTTTAGCTCATTCCAGCTCACAGCGATTTGAGCCGCGGCATAAGACAACAAATAATAATAATAATAAACCGGCACAAACTCAATAGGGTTCTGCCCCTACGGGGCTTGAACCCTAATTAGTGATGACAATTGGTCCATCTCCATGACAACAGAGCAAAGTCCATCTGCTGATGAAAACCGTGAGATGCGTTTGGAAACGTAGCCATAAACAGCTAGTAAGTGCAATTATTCTCTCAAGTTACAACACACGCTGCTCAATAACAACTATGCCACGTTCTATCACTTTATTAACAGTTAAACGTTTCTCTTGACCTCGCAGACAGTAACTGACGATAGAGCAGTGTCCTCACCTCCAGCCAGCGGAAATGCGTTACCAGCTTTTTCCACACGATGGCGCCACTTCACCCGCGCAGGCGAGACCAGCCCGCCCCGCCTGTAGGCGGAGCACCACCGTCGTAGCCTGGATCGTCAGAGCAGACGTTGATACAGACAACAACAGTGACAGATCAAGAGCGCATTTGTGTTTGCAACCTCCTCTGGGTGTAGTCTGAACAGTGGACCCAGTAGCGCACCGCAATATACCTCGCAGTTGTATCCTGATGAAGGAGCTCCGTCCTGGCTGAGTTCGGGAGATGGGAGTCCTCAACATCGCAGACCAGGTACGCGGACAGACAGCGCTCCGTGGTGGTGGTGTGGCGCAGTCTATTTGCTGGGAAAGCCCTGTTCTTGTGCGCAACATACTACGTCTTCGTCGCGGAGCTAGTTGTCTCATTTAGAGCTCGTTAGTGGTGCATGTTTAGTTAAGTGCATATCTGAAACATAATGATACGATTCCATGTGATAAGCGCTGTGTGGCATTCCTACATGAACACATCGGTTGTTGGATGTTACTCTAGTCTAGTCTAGTCTAGTCTAGGCTAGGCTAGGCCCTGCTAGCACAATGAGCTAGCTAGAGCCGTGTGGCTAGCTGACGTCAGTAGTGAGACCAGGGCCTGTAGGCCTCAGTAATGGCTCAGTGTATTTGCTGGTAGGAAACAAGACTCTTACTGGGTACCTAACGCTACAGTAAACGCACCAAATCTAACATTTTAAAGCATGATATCATAGTTAACCATTTCACTTAATAATGACTTGCTATAACCAGAATGTGAGCTGCTCTAGTGTGATGGACGGATAGGAAGCGTCGCTCCTGGTTCACGTCATTGGATGCAACGTTAACTAACGCAGGTATCGCTGTGTTGCAGCCTCCTCTGGTCCAGGCCATCTTCAACCGTAATGCTGAAGAAGTTCAACTATTATTGCACAAAAAGGAGGATGTCAATGCACTGGTATGTACGATGTCATTTCAGCTACAACGGGTTCTATCATGAAAGACTTAGGCCCGTCATTTGATCCGTTAAACATGAAGATGAAACGTCATATACTCGTTCATTGATAATCCGTTTATCCTATAGGACCAAGAGCGCCGTACGCCACTTCATGCTGCTGCCTGTGTTGGTGACGTCCATATAATGGACCTCCTCATTGAATCAGGTGAGTGAGCTGCTGGATGCATTGCTTATACTTGGCTTTGTGTTAATTTGGAGTCCTCTGTATTGGAGAAATGTGGTGCATCCTTTGTCACCAGTCCAACAAACATCATTGTCCCTTCAGTGTGCAGTTGTTTTGCTTTTTTCCTCTACAGCATCCGTGCTACCCCTTAAAATCTTTTTAATTGTTTCTCTGCCAGGTGCCACTGTAAATGCTAAAGACCACGTATGGTTGACCCCGTTGCACAGGGCGGCTGCTTCCAGGAACGAAGTAAGCAATAAACTCATATCCCTTTGCCATTTCGAGGAGTCTCGTCATCTCTGTCGGATGACTTCATCCTCTAATTCCATTATGTATTCACCCACAGTGATTGTGGAACTCATTTAGATTCATGCACCGAAATATTGTGATGACTGAAGGGAATGCGGCAAACTGCAGATATGATATATGCTTTAAACTCTCGTGATCACTTCCTTCTCCCCAGAGGGCAGTAGGTCTGCTGCTGAGGCGCGGAGCAGAGGCGAACGCACGAGACAAGTTCTGGCAGACGCCGCTGCATGTGGCCACTGCCAACCGAGCCACGCGCTGCGCAGAGGCCCTGCTGACCCAGCTGAGCAACCTGAACATGGCAGATCGCACTGGCAGAACTGCCCTGCACCATGCGGCTCAGAGTGGGTTCCAGGAAGTGAGTTATAGGCTTCCCTTTTTGAAATTTATTTTTTAAATAATGAGAACCTGAGTGTTTTTTCTACAATTGTATTTATTTGTCTCACAGATGGTGAAGCTGCTGCTGAACAAAGGGGCCAACCTGAGTGCCATCGATAAGAAGGAAAGACAGCCTATCCATTGTGCTGCTTACTTGGGTAAGCAAGTTTCACTCTCTTGCCAATGCTGCAGAGCACAAATTTCCATTGTCAAATAGCAGTAAAAGCTCCTATTGTTCATGACAAGCTTCACTCAAATGATGAGCAATAACATTGCCAAGTACTCACGTCATAATCTGGGGGTAAAAGACACTACAACCACTGATTGTTGTGTCCCATTTACTTAAACCTCTCTTTTTGTGGCCATTGTTGCTCTGAATCCATATTAGAGTTTATACTGAAATGTAACTTTTCTCCCTTTTTGTGATTTTCGTAGGGCATTCAGAGGTTGTGAAGTTGCTGGTGTCTCGCAGTGCAGACAAGAGCTGCAAGGATAAGCAAGGATACACACCTCTCCATGCTGCAGCTGCAAGTGGCCACCTCGAAATTGTAAAGTACCTACTGAGGATGGGGACAGAGGTGAGTGATTTTATTTACTGTCTCTTTCTCTGCCTGCAGAGCAGCAGCTGAGCGGCTCTCGTTCTTCAGAGACAGACCATTAAATTAGCAAGATAAAATGACAAACATCAAAAACCAGAAAACAACCAGTGATGTACTCAGCCAATCGCAGATGGCCTGTTTCATTAATGTTGTGCTCGACTCACTTTTGGTACCAGGTCCCTTTCTCTGTGCCATGTTTTCACCGCAGATAGTACCCCCCTCAGTGTAGGTGGGATTCTCAGCTGATTGCCGTAGCGACGGCTTGTGAAACTGCCGTGATATCATCTTCAACAGGACACTTGCTGAATCCTCTCACAAACTGAGGAACGTCTTCATTTCGTCAGTTGTACGGCATAGTGTGTACAGCGTAGTTTTGCGAGGTACCATTTTTTAAAATCTGGGTCGAGTGAATAAAAAATTGCTGTCGCTATTGACGGTAGCTTGGCTATTTAAAAACGGTGGGTTTGTGCAGGATGTCCTGTGTCGTGCTAGTGACGATTTTTGCGGACCAATCAGTGATCTGCAGTGTTTTAACTCCACCTTATAATATCGACTCAGCTCGCTTGGAACTTCGACCTCGAGTGGTTCTATTGGTACCATCCACAACTTTTGCTAATGGAAATGCAAAAAATAACAGTTCTAATATGTAACAAACTGAGCTGAACTGGACTGCTTTGTGAAAACATTCGGTAAATGTCACAGCATATAATAACCAATAGTCTTTTATCAACTGCTGAAATCTAACACTTATTTTAAGATCTCCAGGTCTCCTTTCTTTAAGGCTTGAGGCACTGTCTGATCTTGTGTCACATTTGTGTTTTGCTGTCAGATTGATGAGCCCAATGGCTTTGGAAACACTGCGCTCCATGTGGCTTGCTACATGGGGCAGGAGGCAGTGGCTACCGAGCTGGTGAACCATGGAGCTAATGTCAACCAGCCCAACAAGTGCGGCTACACCCCTCTGCACCTGGCTGCCGTCTCCACCAATGGTGCCCTCTGTCTGGAGTTGCTGGTCAACAATGGGGCAGATGTCAACCAGCAGGTAGGAAGTGCGCTGAAGAGTTTCAAATGGCAATGACAATGATCAATTTACTTACTGTTCCTTATGTGTTCCTATTATTAGTAATCAGGTAATTTGATGATAATTAAATAAAGTGTGATTTTCTGTTCCCCTAGAAGTACAGATGTGGTAGTGCTCTGCATTTTGTTTGCTTAGGCCATTAAAGATGATGTGGTTTAGTTTTTTTTTTTTTTTTTTACAACACCAGATTTCAAATTAGAGATGTAATGAAAAGCGGGTTTGGATTAATGCTGTGGTCCACAGTAATTAAATAAACGGGGGTGGATATGGAGACTAAATGGAGATAATACACATTCTATTCCTGCCGATAGAAACTCTTTTTCTGTTAATGTGCAGGGGTGGAGAATTTATCTCACACATGCACTGAGCTGCAAGAAATGACATTGTTTCCATAATATGTGTGAAAAGGGAGTGCATGAGAAAGAAAATGTCCTGATGAAACTCAGGATTCATGTTTTTTTATAGGGCTGTCAACGTTAACACGATAATAACGTGATAATAACGCGATAATAACGCGTAAATGCAAATCCGTTTCAACAGCACTAATTTCTTTAACGCATTAACGCAATCTCCCTTTAAGGTACATTTTGAACAGATAAAAATGTGCGATTGATCCCGATTAAATATTTTAATCGATTAACAGCCCTTGTTATTAATCATCTTTTTATAGCATACAAGACCTTATAAATTATGACATTGCCTAATTTCAGTTACATTGTCACAGAAAAAACTAACATTGGTCAGAATATAAGAGGCAGTTTAGTCTGCCTTTTTAGGGAAAATGGTGGAAAGTGAGACCTGTCACTTCAAAATTGTATTAATATGAATTAATGGCAGACAGTTGAAACTTCTAAGCTGCTGCTACCTGCAGAAACTCTGCATAGAACATGTAACTGTAAGTGTGAAATGATAAGTTGTCAATCCAGCCTTGTTCACTGACGTTGTAGCAGCTTTCTGAAGCTTGCTATAACACAAACTCACTAATCAGTGAATTGTAATGATCTCTGAACTACACTCAAGATGAAATGATATGACTTTATATTCTGTTTTTTTAGAGCAAAGAAGGGAAGAGCCCCCTGCACATGGCAGCCATTCATGGACGCTTCACACGCTCTCAGATCCTCATCCAAAACGGTAACGATGATCGTGCTGTCTGACTGATCCGGGAGAAAATATTAGTCGTGGCTTTTCTCTTCTTCAAATGGTTCTTTTATTCACTCCCTCCTCCCTACTTTCCATCAGGTGGGGAAATTGATTGCGTGGACAAGTATGGCAATACTCCTCTCCACGTTGCTGCTAAGTACGGCCATGAACTGCTGATCAGCACTCTGATGACCAACGGAGCAGACACGGCCAGGTATCGGAAAAGCCTTAAGTGGTATTACTGATGTGTTTAATCGTGCCCTGAGGTTTTAAAAACACCGTAAAGCACAGCCCTTAATACAAGTAATGCCTAGTTCACACTACATAACCGTAGCCCTGATTTTCCACCTGCCGATACTTTTTGGAGCTCCCGGACGAAAGCCCCACATCAGAGGCAAATCCGCCTTACAGCCACAGCCAATGAGAGCGCGAGACACAGGGGTTGTCTGTAACAATAGGAACTTACTGTATGTGTTGCATTTGCAACAGGGACCAAAGTTGTTGTTGCAACTACGGTGTTGGATGTTTGTATGAATTAGGCTTCGGCGGTATCAAGGTATTACGGTATACCAGGGTATTTAGAAATCTTGACCATATGATTTTCAATACCGTCATAAATACAGACACTCCGCTTTCTATGATGCTGTATTAATGTGATGTATGGTAGTGCACAGGACACGCCACCAGAGGTCGGTGTCCATGGTGTAATAGGCAGCTGAGCTCAGAAAGATGGCGATTGTTTAAGGTTTAGTCTTCTTTAAACTACAAAAGCCATTTATAGCCACATGGTTATATTCAACTGCCAGTCTGCCACCACCACCCGCATGCCATCTCTGTTCAGCCCACTGTTGTATTGTTACTGTCTGTACCCGCTGTGTACCACGTAACATTAGCAGGTGTGCGGTCGAGAGACAGAGAGAGAGGGAGCGATAGAGTATGAAGTTATCAGTAACATTATAACTACGGTGACCAGACGTCCCGGTTTGTCCGGGACAGTCCCGGTTTCAAGCTGACGTGTCCCGAGTCCTGAGATATATCTGTAAAACGCTCAAATGTCCCAGTTTTTATCATTCACTAACAAATTGTCCCGGTTTTCACCACAATTAAAATAATATTATACTTACATAGACGTTTATCATGTTCCTCTCATTAATTAATTATTGTGCACGAGGTAAGTATACAGAGAGCCAGCACAGCGCACCGCTGCAGTCTTTATAGAGAGTGATGTTGCGCGCGGTCAAGCCACAATTACGCACAAACGCAACAGACATCTGCTGGTTACATTTAGTGTAGTTTTGATCCACAGAACCCTCCGTGCTTATGTGCACATCAAATGTGTCATTTTGATTAATTATTCTACACAGTTCCTTCTGCGCATCAACAGGCATTTCACTCCTCTTATAACTCCCTCAGAACCGGCCGTTCTGTCTTTCAACCGGATGGTGTCTCCATCCTCGACAAAATGTTGTCTGAGCTCCACAATTTTATTTATAATAGCCTGAGATGAAACAAGTTGAAAAATAATGTACGTAGTCCAACAATACGTTTCCTCTGAGGAAAACTCTACAGGACTCCCAGACTGTCAGTGTGTCATGATGGGGACAGCCCTGTGAATAAAGGGGGAGAAAGTAATGATTGTGATGATTGTCACTCACAGCTTCTAATGCCCCCCCCCCCATAATAATGCCTTCTTTGTGATCCCACTCCGTGCTCAAGGTGTGCCAAGGTAGCGATCCTGATGAAAACGCCTATGGTGCGAGCTCGTGCGCGTGCATTAACGTGTGGTACACTTAGGTGTCCCAGTTTGGGGGTTTGAAAATATGGTCACCCTAGTTATAAGATTAGCTGTGAACATAGCAGTGCAGTGTAGGGTTGTTCAAATATCGCAATATTATGTTTTGTGATACTATATCAATTCTCAAAAACACTGTATCGATTTTTAATTAATAGTTAATGCATAATGCTAGCATAAGGCTAGCATTATGCTAGCAAGATTCAAAGTCAATTACATTGCGTACAATTGGAAAAACAGTAAATATAATTTGACAATATGTATAACAATAACACTAGCTAGCTATCCAGCGATGTCATTGTCCCCAAATCAATATCAAGAGTTTCACGAACAAATGAGAGGCCATGTGTTCTGTTTGCTGCAGGGCTGAAGTAGCGAGTTGAATAGCAAATTCCATGTGAGATGTTGGTTTGTTCAGAGGGACAGTGTAACTTCTTGCAGCTTGTTTGTTACAGTCACCCTGTGGTGTTGTGACGATGAGGCACTGAAGGACCAACGTCACACTCGGTGTTGTAAATAAAATATTCCGATTTTTTTGTTGCCAGCGCATTAATTTAAAATGGTGGACAGACAGTTTCACTGTAACTACGTAGGTGTCCATTATCAGGAAATAATGGACATCCTGCAGCCAATCAGAATCGAATATTCACTCAGACCATGATATAAATGCCTTAATGTCTATGTCTCATGTTGGTTGTTTTGTCATTTCCAGACGTGGGATCCATGGAATGTTCCCCTTGCACTTAGCTGTGCTGTACGGGTTCTCAGACTGTTGTCGCAAGTTACTCTCCTCAGGTTTGTCTTTGTTCCATAAAAGCCTGCACTCTGATTAACTAAATCTTCTACATCTATGTTTATATCTGTACACTTGGACATGGCCGTCAGCTTGTTTCTTCATTCCCTTACAGGTCAGCTGTATAGTATAGTTTCATCCATGAGTAAGGAGCATGTACTTTCGGCTGGGTTTGACATAAACACCCCTGACAACTTTGGGAGGACCTGTCTACACGCTGCTGCCTCTGGAGGGTAAGATACAGAATTGGTTTGTCACTGGCGTATTAAAATGACCCAAAAGATTCTGGTATCACATGCCATCCGTAACTTAATTTCCTTACCATGATCATCTTCCTTTTACAGAAATGTTGAATGTCTGAACTTGCTCTTAAGTAGCGGTACCGATTTGAATAAGAGGGACATAATGGGAAGGTGAGTTTCATCCTCATCTGTGTTGAATATTTTAATTTGCTGTTGCTGTTACAGTGATTGAAGTGCCACCTAATACATAACTACATACATAAATACATAAATCCTTGCATCCTCCCTATAGGACACCGTTGCACTATGCGGCTGCTAATGGGAGGTACCAGTGCACTGTGACCCTGGTGAGCGCTGGCGCTGAGGTCAACGAGCCTGACCAGACGGGCTGTACTCCCCTGCACTACTCTGCCGCCTCCCAAGCCTTCAGCAGGTGGGGAAACTTGTCTCTCTCTCTCCTTCTATGTTCTCACTGAAACGCCAGAAGCAACACAGGCCACTAAATTCTGTTGAAGTCTGGCAGAAAGTCAACGCTTGTTCCAGAACACTGATTGACTGCTGAAACTGTCAAATTGGCAGGTGGATTATGAAATTCAAACAGTTGTTGAACAAAAAAAACGTAGTTTCTTGACCTTATCTCTCTCAGCCTTTTCTGTTTTCTCTCTTACTCATTCAGTTCAAGAAATTGACTGAATATTTGATTTCATAGTCAGATTGCATTCACCTTTGAGCAACAACAAGCTTTATTAGAGCAGTGTAACCATCTAAGCCACACACAGAGGAATATGTATTTGCAATGCTGTGTATGTTATCCCGACCTCAAGAAAGTTAATTTAATCGAAGCATTTCTTGTTCTTTTCAGAGTTGATCGTCATTTTTCTGGAAACCATCAGAATGATGAGGATGAGGCGAAGGAGTCGTATTTGTGAGTCGTTTTTTCTTTTTGTCTTTCCTCTCATGCATCGAATCGTGACTAATGTGATCATGGCATCAAATTCAACAAACTGACACACAAGTTTGTTTTGTGGAAAATGTTTGTGCCTAAAGTCCCCTGAATGAAATGCATTCTATTCTTAATCCCCTCCCTACATTTTCATAACAGCTGCTTAGAGCATCTATTGGACAATGGTGCTGATCCATCCATGGTCAACTCAAAGGGTTACAGTGCTGTTCACTATGCAGCTTACCATGGTAACAAACAGAACCTGGAGCTGGTGAGTTTTTCTGTTTTTAATCTGAAATCACAACTCAACTTGCCACAGGCATTAATCATATCAGTCGTATGTTACACGCTCTCTTACACACATTCCACTCAACCTGATCTCCCAGATCTAGTTCATGGTAGACGCAAGAGTTTCTTAGGTCAACATGTAAGGGATAATGTACAGAGAGCTGATCATTGCTGCGAAATAAACCCAGACAGGGCGATGCAGCGTCGCGGAGGGGTTTGCATCCCGCTAACTGTACATTATGTTGATTATTACACGGCTACTTAAGAAATCAATAATTTGACACGAAAATGCCACCAGAGTCCGACATCAGAACCGCATCCATAGCAATGATCTGCTACAAAGAAATGACAGACCATAGAACGCAGTGATTGACCAATCAGTATCGAGTATTCAACAAAGCTGTGTAATAAATGTATTTATTCTGTGCTCCCACTTAGTGAAATGTGTTTCCAGAAGTGTTGTTTAGCCAAAAGGATTAGTTAATAGGATTATTTCTGCAGGCTGTTCATAATGAAACATGTTCAGGTATAGCTTTTAATCGATATTAATATGTGTAGCATGTTATGTTTTACTTATATCCTCAGCAAATTAAATTCACCATTGTGGTTTATATTTCAGCTCCTGGAGATGTCCTTTAATGCACTAGGAGACATAGAGAGCAGTATTCCAGTCAGTCCGCTGCATCTTGCTGTAAGTGTTTCACATTTAACCAACTCCCTGGGTCGTAACTAGAGCTGGGCAATATGACAATAGATATCGTCAGAACAATATAAAAATGTCTTTTGGGTTTTTTTTCTATATCATTTCTATTGCGATATAGGCTAGGCCTATATTTATTTCTTTTTTTCTCTATAATTTCACTTCAGTTCTTAAAATGAGAAAATACTACTTCTCATTTGTCAAGTATTTAATTCACACAGGAGTGTACAAAGTACCATGTGGTTTACAGCGTGGCCACACATCCAACGTCAGGAGCGCGTGGCGGCTGCGTGGCGTGTTGTTTTTTATTTCGGCGTCCATGTTAACAGGTTAGAGCAGCCACACTGCCCGCATGAGACGCGTCTCAGACTCTCAGCTGCGTCTCACAGCAGCAACAGACAGTGAAGGTGATCTGGTGACAGTATATTATCATCATATCAGCTACATAATACAGTTTCCATGTCTAGACATCTGTAGAATATGTCACAAATCAAATCAAATCAAATCAATTTATTTTTGTATAGCGTCAAATCACAACAGAAGTTATCTCAAGACGCTTTATGTATAGAGCAGGTCTGTCACAGACAGTGAAAGTGATCTAGTGACTGTATATTAACATCATACCAGCAAGACTTTACTGCAGTTTACATGTCTGGACATCTGTAGAATATGTCACAGACAGTGAAGGTGATCTAGTGACAGTATATTAACTTCATAACAGCAAGACTTTACTACAGTTTCGAGGTCTATCTGTAGAATATGTTACAGAGATGAAAAAAATAAAGACTTATTTTTAAATCAACACTTCCTGCTTTCATTTCAAAATAAAATCCCTCAGCTATTTTTACTATGGACCGAATTCCTTCAACACAAGGCTTTTATTCTGAAATATGAGCCGTCAGTGCTGTGGAACACACAGTCACTTGAAGAAGCACAGTCACTTCATTTGTAAACACTAGGCTTTTATTCTGAAATATGTGCCAGACGGTGTTCTAGAACATAGTGACTTGGAGAGCATCATGAATGAATATAGTACGGAGTTTTAATTGTGGATTATTACTATTATTTACTAATTACCACACGTTTCTGAACCTTTCTCTGTCTAAAATAAATATAAATCACATTTATCATGAAGTTAAATGGCCATTAAAAGGCAGACTCTATGTAGAAAGAAAGGGCTGTCCGCAGCAGCTGCAGCAGCGGACAGGCAGCAGACATGCAGCTAGTGTGAATACCCACACGTGTATCATGCATTTTGTGTCTGCACTGCAGTGCACTTTTATTTATTTATTTATTTATTTATTTATTTATTTTGTGCATGATGGTTAATAGTAGTAACAGTACAGGGCTCAAAACCTTTTAAGCACCTTTCCAAAACTGTCCTAAAGCATGTTTTTTTATTTCTGTTTGTTGACAGACACTGTTACAAGCTATATGGCCATAATCTAAGTGATCACAAAAAAATAATAATAACTTTGTTCACTTGTATTACACAGCCCGCTGCTCATATCTACTAGGCTGCGGACTACACACAGGCCATTAGCGGTGACGTCATAGAGGCATGTAGGACCCGTAGACCGTAGACACGTTTCGTGAGGAAGTGAACTTTTTGCTATATGTTTCGACAAATCGCTTGTTTCTGCCCTCACATGCAAACTTGCACTTATGACAAACATGGTCAGCATCAATGCTAGTAAAGTGTAATCACGCTTCTGAAGTTTAGTTTTCTCCGCCATAGTTACTAAGAGCAGAAGCTGTGTGTGTCTAAACACAGCGCTGCAGCAGCGTGTATGAGAGCTGCTCCGCCCTGCACACGGCTAACGTTACCGCCGGAGAGAAATTCTCCATTACCAAACACAGGATTGATAACGTCGGAGTTTATCAATACTACGATCTGTACTAATTTAGCCCCCGAGCCCGTTGCTGGGTTTCGGTACCCATCCCTACCTGTAAGGTAGCTGGTTGGTGGCTCGCTATCAGTACAGTTCCAAAGTATTTTCTCTCTAAAAGTAACATTTCATATCTAACCAATTAAATATATAGAGGGCTTTGGGAGAGAAGAATTTAAGCCTTACCGCTTTCTCCCAGTTACGACGTTGTTCTTCTCATGCACTCTTGCAAAGGTTAGCATCTACTGAGGTCTGCCGGTAGAATGGTAATTGGTTTGACACAAGGGGCGGTGTCACACGTGTTCCACAGTGACAACAACACTGGGCTGCCCGCAGATGTGCCTGCTGTTAATCGGCTTAATATGCTCAGGCATCGGCTGATGCCGATTATGGAAAAATGTCAAAAAATCGGTCGACCGATTAATGTGGTTATACATATAGACTATTTGTTGTATTACCAGAAAACTTGTTGCCAACCTCTCATTTGTTAAATACATACAAGGTTGTGACTGCCTTCTCTCTCTGCTCCATCAGGCTGATAAGGGCCACTGGCAGGCGCTGCGTGTGTTGACGGAGACTGCAGCCTATGTGGACATGCAGGACGCTGCAGGACGTTCTGTGCTCTACCTGGCTGCCCAGAAAGGCTATGCCCGCTGTGTGGAGGTGCTGTTGGCTCAGGGGGCCTCCTGTCTCCTCAATGACAACCGCCTCATGTGGACTCCAATTCATGTTGCAGGTATACTGCTCTCTGCTGGAAGATTTTATTGCATAGTATTGTTCTCACCCTTAATAGTGTAAATTTTATGTTACTGAGAATATACATATGTATTGTTTTTAATTCTTTCTCCTTTACTTTGTTTCATACCAGCTTCCAATGGTCACTCAGACTGCCTGCGCATGATGATTGATTACGGGGAGGAGGGTGATCTCACCAACGTTGCAGACAAATTTGGCCAGTGAGTTGTTTTCTTTGAAAAGCATGGCTTCACTTAGTACATTCAGCTTTCAAAAGCAGTTTAATGCCTAAAGCTAATTTGACCAATGAGTATACGTTGAAAAAATCTATTGTCACGTCTGTTCCCTTCAGGACCCCTTTGATGCTAGCTGTTCTGGGAGGTCACACCGACTGTGTCCACTTCCTGTTGGAGAAGGGTGCCTTGCCAGATGCCAAGGACAAGAGGGGCAGCACAGCTTTGCACAGAGGGGTAGGTCAAAAATAATACAATAGCAGAGCATACGCTACACCACAAAAACTCATACAAGACTAATTGGTGGTTAAAGTGCTAGTGTTACTAGTTAATACAATTAAGTATTAGTAAATTTAGTAATTGAAGTAGTATTGACAGTATTTCACCTTAATTCTCACTACCAAATATAGAGTGGTGCAGGGATGACGTAGTTTTGTAGACCAACACGGAAATTAGAATCTCACTGGTCCCCTTGACAAAAACCCAATGGGATTATTCCATTGGGTTTTGGATTATTGCAGAAAATAAGCTCCGTGGTAAACAACATTTATGATACTTAGACATTTTGTTCAGTGTGAATGCAATCGGCAGAAGTAGAAAGCTAACATTAGGCTATAAACGAACCAAACCATGGTTGCATGAATGCGAGTATACACAACGAGGCTGTAAAGGCAGACGTGTCGTGTGATGACGTTTAGTAGTCTCATTAAACCACTTGTTAGCAACTGCCTTTTTTAAGACACATAAAGCTTCAACATTCACGAGTGGGATATTTAGTGATGTATTTTATATTCTAGAACAAAACGTTAAAATCTCTTAAGCTTGTGTCAACCACAGACTTGATTTCAACCATCTAACCAAAACCCATTCAAAAAACCCATTGACTTCGAGACAAAGGAACCAGAAGTGCTAAAATGCTAACTCATTTCCGGGTTTAAGGACTCATTCCTGCACCACTCTATAGTAGTTTATAGGGTTGTGTATTGACAAGAAGCTGGCGATCCGATACGTATGATACAGGTGTAACGATTCAATATATTGTGATACTGTAAGCAAGGTGTTATGTTGCGATTTTTAAAAAAAATCAAATTTTAGGAAAACTATCATAAAGAACACACCAGAAATATACCATTTTAGAATAGGCAAAAATAACACATTTGTACTGCGTGTACAAAAAACTGCATGGTTTTTGCCCCAAACTGCATGTGATTATCATAAAGTGGGCAACTGTGTAAAGGGGAGACTCCCATTCACATATCTTGAGGTCAGAGGTCAAGGGGACGATAAAAACCTCATGCTTGTTTTTCTCGCCAAAATGTAGGGTTACTGAGCGTTATCTAGCCTCCTTCGCGACAAGCTCGTATTCCTTAGGTTTTCTAGGTTCATATGATGCTACTACCTTCACTCTAGCTTTAAAACTAGCCCTCTATAACCTCGGAAAGATCAAATAGCGTCTGAGCCCGATGGCGTGCTGTCGGATTTTTAAGAAGTTAATTAAAAATCGATACAGTATCACGACACATAATATCATGATACTCGTGTATCGATGATTTCTTACACCCTTTGTAGTTTAGATAATGTAGGTAAATGGGCACTTGCCTGATGATAGAGTTAAGTTGCATCCAGCAATGAATGTACAAAGAGTAAAATGTTAACTGAGATGAATGAATAACATTCTTAATCTCAGAATAGGAAATCTTGTCAAGGAAAGTAGCCTAGATTTACTTAATGCTGCTGTGACCCTGCAGAAGAATACATAAAAGAGAAATGTGAGGAGGAAATGATTTCTATCTATAGTAAGTAAAGAAGTTCTAATTGTAGTTTCTCTCAGTGGAGAATGTCTCATCAGCCCTTGCTGGTCTTTGTTCAGGCGGTGTTGGGCCATGACGACTGTGTGACAGCCCTGCTGGAGCACAAAGCTTCTGCACTGTGTTGGGACATTCAGGGTAGGACACCGCTGCACTACGCTGCATCCAGAGGCCACACAGAGATCCTGGCCAGTCTGGTGCAGGCCGCCATGGCAACAGACCCACAAGATAAACTGCTGGACAACAAACAATACACCCCATTGCACTGGGCTGCTTACAAAGGTTTGCTCAGTTTGATCGACTGGAAATGGCTAATTTTTAATTGCTTTTTTCTAAAAAAATCTCAATTCTGCCTCGGAGAACACTTTAAAATACATACATAATAAATAGTAAGATAAGTTGTATTTTTCTCTTTATTGCACACAGTTGGGAAGTGGTTTTCTATGCATATGTCTCTAAAACACTAGTCCTGGAGCAGTCTTGGGCTGAGTTTCTTTAGACATTGTCAAGTATATCTGCCATTATTCACTGTAACATCTGTTGTCTATAACACTGAGTGTGTTTGTTCTCAGGGCATGAAGACTGTTTGGAGGTTTTACTTGAATTTAAAACATTTATCCATGAAGAGGGAAACCCTTTCACCCCCCTGCACTGTGCTCTGTGAGTATTAACTTGGCATATGCTCTTGTCCGTCTTACTGTGTCAAACTAATTACTCAAAAAAACAAAACAATTTATAGGTTTGGATGAAATCATCATTTCATTAACTCGTCCGTCTTGCTTGTAGGATGAATGGCCACAGCGGTGCTGCAGAGAGGCTGCTGGAGTCTGCTGGGGTCCACATGATTAACACAAGAGATGCCAAAGGAAGGTGAGACTGTAGAACAAAAAAAGAGAAACAGACAGGAGTACCACCACGGAGGCTAAGTATTGTACTGCTGTGGACGGGGCCTGCAGCAAAACGTATTTTAGACACCTAAAAGAAAACAAAATCAACATCAGTTTAAAGCTACAGTAGGCAGATTGGAGCAAATATGATTTTTAAAAAAATATATATTTTTATAAAACGGTTGCTATATCCTGACAGTAGTACATGAAACAGGTAACCTGAAAAAAATCATGTGCCTCTGTGTCCTCCGGTGCTCCTAACGGCATCTGCAGGTTTTCACAGACAACAAGCAGTAAGAGCTGATCTGAGGTCTGCTGTCCATCTGCCGTTTATGAGAGCCGGCTGTCAATCACTCGCAAACTCCAAACAAAATTTCTCTCCTCAGATGTTGTCAGAATCATCTTGTAGTGCACGGTTTAGCTGTAAAATGAGAAAGTTTGTGACGTCGGCGTCATTGTAAAATCTGACCGGAGCACAGCCAATAGGAATGCTCTCTCATTGAAATGACCTGTGATTGGTCAAAGTCTGCCGTCACGAGCTAAATGTTCTAAAGCCTGAAAACAGAGCCATGAGGAGGAGCAGAAGTCTAGTTTTCTCTCTGAACACTTGAATTACAATATGCTGAAAGGTTATTATGGAATTTTTGCCCAATGATGCCAAAAATATATTGACTACTGCCACTTTAAGTGTACGCTATGTTTAGAATAATTTCATCTCTTTACCTTGCCGTCAGACAAACACTTTGGGTTTTTCACTTTCGGTGAAAGCACAGCTAGACATAATGGCTAAAGCTGCATGCTAACTCTGTCATAGACAGGAAACGTTATCATATTGCGTTAACGTGTGGTTAAGCCAGCCGTCACTCTCATCTCAGTGGTCAAATCAGCCGACACCACAACTGTAGAGCACCCTTATCCTGACATTTCTGTTCTCTGCATTCAAATGGCCCCAATGGAGTTGACCATGGATGGATAAAGAGAACGGAGCTGACAGGAGAGCTAGCGACAGACTTGCCGAAGTCAGCGGAAGTATACACGTGTGACTACATCCGGTTTTCAAAATAAGGTTTTAACAAAGGGAACTAAATATACAAAATTCATATATGAAAATAAGATCTGTTGGATTATATTCACTCGAAGTATAAAACATTACATGTCCCTTATACAGTAAAAAGAAAATGCCACTAATCTGTGAGGGAAATGTCTTTATTCTTTGACTTTTGGGTTGCTGCAAAAAATGTCATAAATAATTCCTGACAATGACTGATATATTTGACTTCAGGACATCTCTGACTACATACATGCTAAAAATCAAAAATGTCTACTGTATTAATTTATATATTTTTAGATATTTAAGTGTATGATTCAACTTTTTCCCATGGTCTAGTGTTAAAAAAAGTTAACAAATCGCAATTAATCATATTAAGGAATCGCAATACTTTAAAATCGGAATGCATATCGAACCGGCACCCAAGTATCATGAGAGTATTGAATCAGGAGATAGGTGTTTAGTCTCAGCCCTAGTAGGTAATACACTGACTATTGATAAGTACTTCATACAACCCCAATTTAAAAAAAAAATTCTTAACTATCCCTTTAACTTGTTTAATTGGGTACAACTGTAATTCAGAAAGAAAGTCGATCCTAAAGAAATTGTATTTAAGCTGATATCGAATGTATTTCTCACCATGATAGTGTTAGTAGTGTTACCTAAACCTCTTCTTCCCTCTGTTTTATCAAGTAATTGGTGTGTGTTGTACTGCCACAGTCCGTGAAGCTGTAACACTGATCATACTGTAATTGGTTGGTATTGACTATCTCTGTCTGTGCCTGTAGGACCCCACTGCATGCTGCTGCATTTGCTGAGGATGTTGCGGGACTTCAGCTGGTGCTTCGCCATGGGACAGAGATCAATGCAGTTGACAACAGTGGCTGCTCTGCTCTGATGGTAGCTGCTGACAAGGGACACAGTGGCACCGTGGGTAAGTCTTTGACCTGGTATTCTTGTGGGATTCTTAAGAATGCATAACTGTTTACCACACTCTTGGCTTGAATAGGCATCTCATCTTGACTATAATTGTCGGATCAGGACATCTGTAATTGCAGGAAATAAATGTGTTTGTGTCTTGATGTCACCCAGCCATCCTCCTTCACCGGGCCAAGGCTGACCTGACACTGCTGGATGAGAACAAGAACACTGCCCTGCACCTGGCCTGCAGCAAGGTACACAAAGCTTCACTATGGTGTGCTGAGCGTTAACACCTGAGTGTAATGTGGCATTTTTATGCCTCTACATTGTGTTTCCGGGTTGTCAGTCCATGTGTTTGTCCCATTCTTGTGAACATGATATCTCTGTAACGGCAGGAGAGAATTTCATTACATCTGCTACAAATGTTATGACTTAAGGATGAACTGATTACAATTTGGTGGTCAAAGGGCACTGTGACCTTTTGGTCATAACTCAAGAGTTCATATGCTAATTAAGACAATTTCACACAAATGTCTAATAGGGTAGAATGATGAAGTGATAACATTTTGGACAGACATGGATGTATACTGCAACTCGACTGGTTGGCGGAGATATTGTAGTTTTCACTTGTCTTTTTGTTCTGTCCCTCAGGCTCATGAGATGTGTGCCCTGCTGATTCTGGGAGAGATCCACAGTCCAACACTCATAAATGCCACCAACAGCGCTCTGCAAATGTGAGAAGCTAGTAACATTTTTATGCTATCAACAAGTACAGGGGCAAAGAACATGGTGTTTATTGGGGTTTTCTGTAAATAATTGTGAGCCTACATTTCTACAAAAGCACTTTTAGGCCAATAGCCTTACTGTATACTGTATAGGCCATGTTTGTCCTGGTGTCATTTTTAGTATTTTAATGATTCCTCTGTTTTACATGTGGCCACTACTCTGAGGCTAGAACTTTTAGGTTATTCTTCACGTTCTAATGTTAAAACTGGGTAAATAGTAGTTCTTCCAGCTGTCTCACACTCTTCCCCCTTTCTCCTCCAGGCCCCTCCATCTTGCAGCACGTAATGGCCTGGCTACGGTGGTGCAGGCACTGCTGAGTAGAGGAGCCACTGTGCTGGCTGTGGATGAGGAAGGTGAGGCCTTTTCATGCTTTGTTAGCTACTTTAGCTCAGAAGTGCTGTGTTAAATTGAAGTGAGTTAGAGTTTAGATTTTTAAAGAACCTTACAATGTTTATAATTTTTTAGCTTATTTACTATAAATCATGTATGTTTTTCTGACCATTTTCCACAACACCATAGTTTTCGGTTACTTACTTGGGGGCATCGCTGTCAGCAGCCCAGCAGGAGAGACATGCTGTGGCGTGCTAGGATTTTATATCTAAATCACATGAACTTAGGCCCTGTTCAGACCTGGCATTAACATGCGTCATGGGTGATCCGATCACAAGTGGACAGCTCTAAGTAGGTGTGAACGCACTCGAGACGCATTGAGGCCTGATCGCTCAGACCACATTCAGAGGTGGGTTATGGCCACATTCTTTTAGCAGTGTATACGTAAATGTGTCCTGGGACACATTAAAGACAACCTCTGACTTCCTGCTGGGATCCGCAGGTCTCTGCGGTCCTCATGGGAATAGACAGGCAGATGCCAGCGCTTGTGGCATGGAAGCATGGCTTCTGTGCTCTTCTGTATTCTGCCAGTATTACTGTAATTTATTAAAATATATCTTATCTATAGTCTACATATCTACAGATTAGATTAGATATTACATATTACAGGTCGGAGATGTGTCTGCGTTTTTTCCAGTGCTTTGCACAGAGCTGACACCCGCCTGCCCGCCCGCCCGCTTGCTCGCTCTATTCCCCGGCTCTGGAGCTCGGTGTCGGCTGCACAGAGGAGATAATAACCTTATATTTTTATGTTAACAAAATAAATGTACCCCAATTCACAAACATCTAGGATATTACTACTGACATTCCTGTAATATTACGTTGCAACGTCTGCTGTATTAGCCATGTGTTTACAACGTGTTTATTGGTGCATAGAGCGGTGAAGTGAGATCCGATCACAAGTGGTCTCTCGGGACACATGTGGAGACGCATTTTAATGCCAGGTGTGAACAGGGCCAAATAAATGAAAACCTGGGTTATTGCAGTTAAAACATAAGACTAATGTAGGCTCCCAGGTAGAGTACAGTGGGCTTTTAAAGCTTTTTGCTGAACAGCTGCAGACACTGATGAGAGCAGTGAGAGTGGACCAAAACCGAAAAGTTGCCGGCCATAAAAAACAAAACAATGAGTTGAAAGGGGCTAAAATGCTGCGTTGAACTGATGGAAGCTGCATGGGGATAGTTCTCTGTGGGTTCATCATTACTTGTGACACCTTTTTAAAGGTTTGCCTAATGTAATAAAAAAAAACATGAGATGTACTAATGTAAACTTGTTGTCTGTGAATCAGGCCACACCCCAGCCCTGGCCTGTGCTCCCAACAAGGACGTGGCAGACTGCCTGGCTCTGATCCTCTCTACCATGAAGCCTTTCCCCCAGCGGGACCCTTCCTCTTGCTCCTGCTCCCCTCCCACCGTCTCCCCCTCCCCGGGTCTCAACTTGCTGAAGCACTGCGGCATCACCGCCGCCTGCGCCCCCCTGCCCAGCAACGGCCTCCACAACGGCTACGTCAAAGACCGTCACGGTGCAACGGTTGGCCTGGATGGCTGTCTGTCTGAGTGAGGTCACGCACCCCCCTCAGTCAGCTGCTATCACCATCATCACCACCAAGGGGGGGGACTCCCTTTAACATGGCCCAGAGGACCAGGAGAGCACCCACCCACATGTCTGTTCTCTGTGTATGTATGTGTTTGTGTGTCTGTGTGTGCGTGTGAGTGTTTGGTCTTCTCTTGAGGTGCAGTCAAACCTAATATGCAATTAGATCCCATTCCTCCATCTCCTAGTAGTGCTTAATACGTAGAGGCGGATTGCTCTACAAGGTCACTCAGATGAAGTGTGGCATCCAAAACAAACACTAGCAATCTGGCCATCTCTAAATCATTTAACCCTTTAAGACCATGTCCACATAATTCTATAACTGACATCTAAGAGCATGGGAAACTCTATATCCTCGACTGTCTCTCTCCTCATATCACTCAATATAAAAGTCATATCATGTTTAATCACTTGTGGTGACCTTGTAGAGGAACATAGAGCCTTCCCAAAATAATGATCAAAGAGTTTCTTTGTTTGTTTTTTGATTATATTTTCTTTCTTTTTTTGTTTTTAATTGTCCGTTAGCCTAGATTTTTATGAAGGAACCACACAAGGGAAAAAATCAAAATTTTTGCTTAAGAGTGCAATGCTTGTGTACTACAGTACGATCCGAAATTTGGAAAAGGGTCACAAAGATTCCATAGTGTACTTTAAATGTACGGCCTAGAATCATATTGGCATTTTAAGATAATTTGGTAATGCTGCTGAATACATTAGCATGTCTCCTTCCAAAGGAGAGTCGTGCTCTGGTCAGCGTCGTAACATTGATTTGTTCTTAACGCTGACGTCATGTTTTAAAGATGCTAAATAAGTGTTTGTTAAGCTAGAATGTTTCTAAGCATATAACTTATGACCAAAGTTGATCAACACTATTATGGCTATAAATTATTTATTTGAGATGAACTGTACTGTATAGAGAAAGACAATAGATCTCGATATACCTCGTCAACTCGTTTAGCAGCTGCTTCATCTTCACCCAGGGTCCGTAGGCCTAACGTTCTCTTTTTGTAGGACTGGAGAACTACTGTAGGATAGTGACTGACTGAGGCCTTGTTTATTTCTAGATGAAGGCTTTACTAGTAATATCTGCCAACAACACCTCATCAAAGCATCATATATCTGAGCACATAAATGAACAAGCCATTTCAATTTATTTCCCATCTCTTTAACAGTGTTCTTTTTTTTTTGGAAAAAGATTTCAGAATTCAAACGGCCTAATTATCAAAAGAGAGCAATCAGTTTTGGTTTTTAGGTGCCAGTGACGTTTTAATTTTTGTGTTTTCTGAAGTTGAACCGGCCATCAGCTTTTTAATGCACTAAAGGGAGTATTTCTTGGAGCTGGTGAACTAGTCTTAAAACATCTAATAGCTTCTATCTCAACTTCTTGGTGGTCGACTCTGATCAATTTGAACAGCTAAGGAGTAACGTCTGCTATTTTTATTGGGCAGTTTTCAAGCAATATTTTCTTTTGGCCTTTTTTTTTGTTATTGAATAGACAATCACTGTCACAAGGGCTTTTGTTTCCCTGGAATGTGTTTTTTTTTTTTATTATTATTATTTCATGAAAAATTAACCTAAAGACTAAACGAATGGCTCTGTGTGCCGGGCATTTTACTGTCAGTGTCAACACAAATGCACTGGATTGCCTTTTATGGCATCTCATGAAATGCCTTTTGACCCATGCCTTCCGTAACACATCGTTTCAGTTGGATTGTGTAATGGCAGCGTGTGACGAGCCCTGAGACTGATTAGCTTTCCACCCATTTGATAGCAACAGCATCGAACCACAGTTGCACCCATAGTATCTCGTGGGGTGGGACAAAAATTGCCCGGCATATCTTGTTATGTCCCGGCGTTATCAATGACCAGGGAGCTGATATCCCTTATAGAGGCAAATAGGGCTAAGAGGAAACGGAGAGGGATCTTTGCTTAGGCCAATACCTGTTGTTTAGATTTCAGGAATAGCAGAAATCCAAATATGTGCTTTTTTTTTTTTTTTTGGTGTTCATTTTGTTGTCTCCTCATCCTATTTCTGGTACTAAAGATGATTGTATCAGACCACTAGAGCTGTTTGTGACTTTTAGATGTTATATCTATGCTATTTTGTTGTTGTTTTTTAGACCATCTGCTGGTGGTTAAACTACACTGAGTCGGATTGTTTTCAGCGGTGTGATAACTTCATATCCGCTGGTAATGAAGTGGCACAATTGCACACATTAGTTGACTGGATGAGAGATGAGGACCTAGACTCGGCGACGATGTTAAATCCCCCCTGCGAAAAAGTTTTACTTGATTTACTAAAACGTCTCCGACCCTGTTCAGACCTGGTATTAACATGCATCCTGAGTGATCGGATCACAAATGGACAACTTTAAGTAGGTCTGTTCACACCTGGCATTAGAATGCGTCTCCAGTGACCACTTGTGATCCGATCTCACTTCCCCGCTCTATATGCAAATAAACACGTAGTAAACACACGGCTACTATACTGTAGCAGAGGTGACGTAATATTACAGGAATGTCAGCAGGGATGTCCTACATATTCGTAAATTTGGGTAAATTTTATTAACATCAACATAAAAGGTTATTGCATGGGCGGTCCCCGCGGGGACATCCTCGCCGCCAACACCGCTGCCTTTGCCAGTCAACAGCGGCGTACAGAGCTTCAGAGAGCCGGGGATGAGAGTGAGTGAGTGAGTGAGCGAGTGGGCGGGTGTCAACTCTCTGTGCAAAGCAGCAGAAAAATAATAATAATGCACTTCCTGTTCCTAGTCTGATAGTCTAGATATGTAGCCTATCGATTAGATATTTTTTAATAAAATACAGTTGTACCGACAGAATACAGTAGAGCACAGAAGCCGTTTCCATGCTGCGAGGCAGACGAGCGTTCGTGTCTGCCTGTCTATTCAGCTGAGCAGCGCAGAGAGACCCTGTCGATCCAAGCGGGACATCAGATAATAGGCGGTCCTCAATGTGGCCCAGGACCCATTCAGATACACACTGCTAAAAGAATGCCACCATATGTGGCCCAGACCACCTCTGAATGTGGTCCGAGCGATCGGATCTCAATGCGTCCTGAGTGTGTTCAAACTAGTACTTAGAGCTGTCTGCTGGTGATCCGATTACTGGGGATGCATGTTAATACCAGGTCTAAACAGGGCCTCCTAGTCAGCGTCGTAGATTCCAAGTTGGCATTTTAATTGACCTCCATAATTGACTGAAATGAAATGGAACTACTGTAATTGGTGATTCCCCCCCCCAGTCTTTGTTCTCTTGATCGATATATAATTTTCACGAGAACAGTTAATATTAGGGACAGGTACATCATTGTTTTGTAATCTCAGGATCTGTGCTGAAGCAGCAGACAGAATTTATTAATCCAATCAGATCTCAGCGGGGTGATTATGTCTACATATTTTTTTGGATGGGATGTTCCATAATTTTTAACCCTAAATCCTACAGCACTTAATTAGATAGTCAAGCACGCACTTTAGTACATTCAGGTTCTAAGTGTGCAAAATAGAGCAGATGTAATGTATGTACTTATGTTTACATGCATGTGTGTTGCTGCTGAATACAAGGAAGGTAGGGTTGCAAAAGACAAGCAGAGGCTGCAACGAAATTGTACTCTAATAATGCATTATTTAAAAAAAAAAAAAAAAAAAAAGTACTTCGGGACAGTGTCCACTGCCCACTGACTTTTTTTTGTGTTATCTATTTCTGGGCAACCGGCCCAAAAAAAGTGACAAGGTTGCGTTACCCAGCCTGCTGTTAATAACACAGACTCTGGTCACTTAAAGTCAGTCCAGTGATTCACCTCAGGCAGTCTCCTCAAAATACTCGACATACTCTCTCTGCCATCTGTAGGTGCTGTCAGACCGGTCTTTTCGGGCAGGGATTTTTTTTTTCCTCTTGTGATGTCCTTATCTGACCAGTAAATGGAGCCATCGCCCCGGCAACTATACAGGTTGTAACTGAATCCTTTTGTTGTATCACAGTATTCTTATACATGCTTTTTTTTTTATTTGTGTGAACCAGTGAGTGATTGTGCATGGAGCTAGACCACAATTTTTTGATATAGTACCGATTTAAGCAAAGTGGAGCATATACAATATATCCAAAACGGAAAGCAATGAAAGGTCCAATTGTAGCAATAGAGAGCGTGTGTAATAGTGTGCAGCACAAACATTGCACTGCCATTCATTTAGGCCAATTTCAGTAAATCATAAGCATAAATGCCAATGGAAGATTTAAAATGCGGGTCAGATATAAGTTATAATCTTTGGTCACAAATAAGGCCTGTTGCCAAAATGTGTCGAGAGGGGAAAAACCCTCTCAGTAAAGCAGCAATGGATTTATGCATATGTTCAAGCAGTTTACAGTCTGACCATCAAATCTGAGCCATGATTTTTTTTCTGACTGAAATGAATGTAGGGTCAGTTCAGAGCAGGACAATTTGCTTTCTCCCGACTTTAAACTGTTGCTCTTCATTTGTCTTTCGTCGATCTGATTATACAGGTAGCATGTAATTCTCTACATATTATACAGTGTGTGTAGTAGTCTTCCTACATTGAGGGTCTGGATAGTTTGTTTTTGGCATTATTGTTGGAGAATAGGCCTGCTGTTGTGTAATATCGCTCTTCTTTCTCTCTCTCTCTAGATAGATAGATAGATAGATAGATATGTGTGTGGAGTGTAGCCTACAAGGTAAACAAGGACAAGAGTTCAGATGAATTTAACATTCACGTTCATCCATTCCATTGAGATTGCCTTACAGTACAGTAAAACAAGAGGGACAAAAAGGTCTACAGTAGATATGATCACACATACTCGTAAATAGCCTATATTTGACAAAAATGCACCTAAGCTACACCCATTTAGTGCCATAGAAACCTTTATTTGCCTTTAGACATAAATCATACTTGGTCAGTAACTTATTCAGACATAGGCAGGGTTATTACAGTTTTGTGTTTGGAGCTGCATGTCTTTTCACCAATTATACTAGTAAAAAAAACGCTATAAATATTTGCATGGGATATTAGTACTTAAATGCAAGTATTTTGTTAAAATTAGGTGTTGGTAGAAGTCTATTGTATAATTGGACATTTTTGAAGAACGTAGTTAGTCCCTTTGGTATTGGCAAAGCAATCCCTTGGTTATGCGTTTGTTTAACAAGGTGGTTTATAATGTGTGTGTGTGTGTTACCAGGAAAAAAAAATGATGTCCAAAAAAAAGCATGGTATAGAATTGATTTGCCTCAACGGATGTCTCGGTTCTTACTTGAAGTAAATGGCAAATTTCAATTCAACTCTCTGATCCACTGTTGAGCCTTTTGCCTTAAAAGCTGAAAAAAAGGAAATGATACCTGGCAGTACCTGATAAGTTGCATCGCCTGTAGAGTTATGCTACTTGGTTGGATTGCTTAAAAAATGGCTAATTTTGGTCTCACAGACATCTTTGGGTGTCGAGAAGCACACAAATCAATTGAGGTAGCACATAGCTGGAGTTTGCCATGGTGCAGAGATTGTCGTGAGAGGTTAGGATATCGCCATATTTGCCACTGTGAATGAATGAATTCAGAATTCACTCGTAAACAATCAGCTTTTGGCTTCTCCGTCATCCAGAGCCAAATGACACTGGGGATAAAAGTGGTGTACCTCAAAAAATAGTCGGATGGACAAGAAATTCTAGTGAAAAAAAATGCTTGTACAGCTATTCTAACAAAGAGTTAAAATCTTGTGGTCCATCTTGTCGTGGGTAGTGTAATTCTGCTTAAACCAGCCTAAATCAGAGATGTATCTACGCGGATTTGTGTCGACAGATGTCTCCTGTTTCCTACCTTACAGACGGGCAGCCAACTGCACCTTGTACTTTTTATTGGACCTGCAGTTTTACCTCATCAGTGATCTTTTGTGTGACGACGCTGACATTTATCCTCTGTGATTTCTTCTCGTCTCTCCTGATGCCAGTCGTGTAGATTTCTCTCTTATCGTGTGTGTGAGCGACTTTTCAATATATGCATGTCGAACCTAAACATGCCCCCCCCCCTTTTTTAAATAACAGAAAAGCATAGTTTCAACATGTTTCTCTTCATTACAACCAACAGATGAGTCTGTTATCTGGTGCAAGTCATAAAGGGAGAAGGGGACTGTCTAATTTAAGGTGGGAAATGAAGGTAGCTATAAAACTTTACCTCTGGAAGTCAAAACGATACAATAGGCTCGTTCGAGATGAATCAGGCCAGCGCAGAATCGATCACCGGACAATGCGTGCCGGTTAGATATGTGTCATGCACACATAGGCAACGGTAACCTTGCGAGATCAAGGTGACAGCAGTTGCTCTCCACCGACTGTAAGACCCAAGGCATGATGGGAAACGCCTGGCTGTCGACTGACCAAATAGCTGATTGGCTAGTTTTGACATTAAATACCACGTTTTGTAGAAAATCCTAATTATCTGTACAATTGTAATATTTAATACTAGATTGTAGGCTATTAATCACATATGGTGCAATGCAGGTTTAATCTGTTAAACATATCTTGTGTGGCTGATGGTGACAATAATGATAATAGAGGCTATTTATATAGCACTTATCAAACATATAACACATAAAAAGAACAAAGGATAGGATACAATGCTAGGTACACACATTTCCACATATTTATACTAGGGCTGTCAATCAGTTAAAAATATTTAATCGTGATGAACCGCATGATTGTCCAGAGTTACTCGTGATTACTCACACATTTTTTCTGTTCAAAATGTACCTTTTAAAGGAAAATTTGTCAAATATTTCTGCAAATGTATGTATATGTTTATTATTGGAAATCAATTAACAACACTAATCAATGACAGATATTGATCCAGAAACCCTCACAGGTACTGCATTTAGCATAAAACAATATGCTCCAATCATAACATGTCAAACTGCAGCCCAACAGGCAACAACAGCTGTCAGTGTGTCAGTGTGCTGACTTGACTATGACTTGCCCCAAACTGCATGTGATTATCATAAAGTGGGCATGTCTGTAAAGGGGAGACTCGTGGGTACCCAGAGAACCCATTTACATTCACTGATCTGGAGGTCAGAGGTCAAGGGACCCCTTTGAAAATGGCCATGCCAGTTTGGAGCGTTATTTAACCTCCTTCACGACAAGCTAGTATGACATGGTTGGTACCGATGGATTTCTTAGGTTTTTTTTAGTTTCATATATGAAACTGATTCGCTACAACCTAAAAGTCGCAAGTTGTGTTAATGCATTGAAGAAATTAGTGGCATTAAAACAAATTTGCGTTAACACGTTATTGCGTTAAGTTTGACAGCCCATATATATATATTCAATTCATATATA
>CAKAOI010022933.1:29671-40749 GCA_916701655.1 Sebastiscus albofasciatus | reverse complement strand
AAGTGGATGCTAAATCTTAGTCTCGAGCCCCGTGACAACACTTGACTGTAACATTTCTATGTTTCTCTTTGATGTTACCATCCTGCATCAAGATCTTCTTAAATGAACAAACATTGCAACCCACAAAAAAGGAACAATCTGAAAGCAAATTCATGGGACCTTTAAGATTTATCAAAAAACTGTGAAATCAAAATGTGGATTCTCGTGATTCACAACATGAGCACAAGTAAACAGTCTGAGCTGCTGACAAAAAAATAGATATATTGTTGCATGGAAACTGCATAGGGTGTAAAATCTGTCTTTCTCTAGTACTGATAGAGAGCCATGTTTAACAGATACAGAATTTCTCTTCTCTGCAAAAGTGTTTTATAAAACCGTGTGTCTATTTGCAACAGGATTAAAGAGATTATTGTGAAAAATCTCAGATCTAGTTATAACAAGCACATGCTACAGGTTGACAAAACCCTGACGAGGAAACTGTAAACTAATCCTGAAGATAGAATAGAGGCAAATGATATCCCCTTCAAATAAAAACATCATACAAAATGGAATAATTTGGACAAGAACAATTTTTCATCAGAAGCGCAGAACAAAGGAATTTGACTACAAGCTTTAGAGTTACGCTATACAAATAGTTTCCCATCCTCATGTGTAGGATAATAAAAGAAGATACAAAAGTCCCTTAAACTAGGCCTCTGCTTAATTGAAGCAAAAGATTTGAGCAAAAATGACAAACCAGATTAATATGAAATCACCTGAGTAATTTAATCCAGCTCTACATACAACCTTTGCTGATATTGTCCCCTTTCTTTAAGATAGTGCTCTTACCACAACTCCTAATTACAGTGTACCATTTTCACAGTTCAATTTGACCTGTGCATGCATGATATAAAATCATGCTTGCAGTACATAATTTACCAGAAAATGCACCTATGAAAAGATAAACTATGATTTATTTAAGAATATGTATTTACAGGAACAGAAATTAAACAAACGTATAGTGGAAGGTCATTAAAAAATATACAACTTCAACCATTTGTTCCACCTCAAAAAGGACAGAATATCGTCCTGTTTAAAAGGTGAAGGAAACTTTCAGAACAGTTTATTCCAGTCTCTAGTTGCCTCCATGAGGTGCCGCTGGCCGTGGCCAATCCAATCTTCTTGGTTGTTGAAGAGCCGACCACAAAACCAGCAGTCAAACACCGCATGCTCTTCTCTACAACGTGATAGAGTGTCCACTACCTCATACTTTCTTCTGCTTTTTTTCCTTAACTTCATTTTCAGGAGGAATCGCTCTCGGACAGAACTCTGAACTGGCCGAGGTCTTGGATCATCGCGGTGAGACGATGCACCTTTGGTCGAGGAATTCTCCGACAGAGCACCGAGCTCAGAGAGAGCTTGGATTGTTTTCTGAGACAGTGAGACCTTAGTGACGGCCCCTTTGTGCCTGTTAACCACCTTCATGAGATTGGCCACTTCAGGAATGTCAGCATCTGGATGATTGAGCACCACTACAGGTTGGTATCTACGAGGGCATTTGATCTCCTGTAGAGAACTGAATGGGGCAAGCCTTAGTGTCCTTTCAACTTCTTTGGCTACAGGCTTCCATAACACAGTCTCTTTCTCAGTCATTAACCTATTTGCGAGTCTTCTAGCTTTATGCACCGTTGCTGGAAGTTCGTCAAATAATGGTTTCCTGCGTCTTTTCCTTTGGCTTGGAGGCCGAATTGGCCTTGGGGCTAGGATAGGTTTCTCTGCTTCACACGTTTGTAGCTTTACATTCATCCGAGAGGGTGACATGCAAGATTCCATGACATCTTTCTGTGCAGTATTTTGTATGGAGATTAATTTCTTTACTCCATTAGAGGAATTTGCATTTGTTTTGTTTGACGACACAAGAAAACATTGGGTCTGAGGTCTCGTGGCCAAAAACAAAGGTTGACTGCTTGAGGTGGGAGCACCACTTGTAAGACGGCTACCAGTAGGAGAGACAATCTTAAATATGACTTTGTTTCCAGTACTTTCACTGGTCTGGCTACACTGAGTGCCAGTCTTTGCATCTTGGTTGCTTAATCGTAGGCCTGATTTGGGTGGAGAAATGTAGCGGAGCAAGAATGCCTGGCGACCAGTCTGTAGAGTGCTGGGTTTGTCAGCAGAGCTCACGGGCATGGCAAGAACTGGCCGCGAGTTCAGTGGGAGTTGTGTATTTGCCAGTCTGAGGCCAGGAGCATTGGGGGTCTGAACAAATGGAACAGACCTCTGTACCAAGTAGCAAGTTGGCTGTGTCTTTGCTGTTTTGTCTGTAGGTGAATTATGTGGTGTGCTTGAAAGGAATACGGGACCCTTAAAACCTGGGCTGTTGATAAGGTAGTGATTTGCGGTGGTGCCAACACCTGGTTGAACAGCAGAGAGAAGCGTTGTCCCTTTTTCAGCAGTTCCTGCCTTTGGCGCTGATACACCTACCCTTCTGCTGTTTTGAGTAAGGGTTACTCCAGTAGGGTTACTTGCTCTTTCTGACCCTGGCTTCATATAAGATACATTGATCTGAGGATTTGCAGAATTGGTTATCAGTTTGAAACCTGGAGTGGCCTTGACCTGCATCGGCACTGCAAATCGATTCTCAGTAGTTCTCAGGAGTACTGACTGCTTACCCTCTGGCAATTGAAGAATTCGTAGAGTTGTTTTTGTTTGTTTTAAAGAATCATTACTTGTAGATCCAACTCTTTCCTTATTAAGTTGTTGGGTAATGATCGCATCTGAATGTTCCTCCACAAAACTGCCCAAGAGAGTTGAACTACTCCTTGTTTCTGACTGTTTGTTGCATATAGGAATGCTCTCTTCCTCGATTTTGATGATATTAAAGTCTTGGAGCACTGACTCAGGATTTTCATCCTCAGTGGCAGGATCGTCAACACTAGCTATGCACTCGTCAACCTCAATGTCACTATCCGACACCTTTTCTTGACTTGAGTCTTCTCCATTGCCGCTTTCTGTGAATGGTTCTGGAGACTCTGCCAATGTCAAGCTAAACTGTGATGATTCACAAACACTTTCCTTGTCTACTGAATGATCAGACACATTGTCAAAGTTTTGGGTAGTGTTAGGTGAAGAGCCAAATGTCTCCTTGGAATAATTGTGAAAAGAAAATACTTCTTGGTTTGGTGAATTGTGTGTGCAGTTTTCGGAGCCCATGGCACTTTCTCTGTGGCTACCTGAAGTAGGTGGGGATGACTCTGATGGAGCCGCTGGATTAGTCGAAAGCTTTTTATAATGTTGCTTGCTGTTTTTATGTTCAATCACAGTTCTAACCCCATCGGTTTCTTCATGAGTACTTTGAGAAGATTGGTCATCATTTTCTGTAGTGATATTGTCTTTGTGTTCGTCAATGAATTTGTCTGCTTCTGCATCAGACATTACTAACTCATGTGCAGCCCCACAGTTTTCAATAGTTTCTTTGGAGACTTGTTTGGAAAGTAATGTTTCCTGAGCAACTTTTAAAGGTGAAGTTAAACCAGTCACCTTACTAGCACACATGGTTGAAGTATTACTCATTTGAGAACCACTATGGCAGGTTGCATCAGAGTTAGATGTTGCAGAGACTGAGTTATTACCAAACTTACTTCTCTCTGAGCAGGTTGTTTGACTTGGGTAACTTTGGTCGCCCACATGATCAAACTCATTTGTCATGGGATATAATGTATCTGCAGAGGTCGACGACCTACTTAGTAAAGGATTAGTTTGCTCCCCAACATCATCTCTAGGTGGGGTAGAATCAAGATTGCAAACAACGGTTTCTTCCTCCTCAATCTTTACTTTTACTGCCATAATATCATCTTGATCCATCTGTAAGCAAGATCCACTTCTTGGCGAAAGAGCAAAACAATGTGATGTTAAGTTCTTACTATTAGAGCATTCCCCATTCTCATTAGAGACTTTACTTTTATCCAACACAGGATTTGGTGGTGAGGAGCCCACATCTTCAACAAAGGAATGGTTCTGAGTGGATGAATCTTGCTTAGATGTTGGTATTACTTTGAGAACTAAGTGTTTTTTGCCATCAACCATCTTGAATCCCATCACTTTGGTTGTACAGTTGGGGGGTAGAGAGATTTTGTTCTTAACCATCAGAACAGTCAGTCCATTGGGACTGGTGTGACTTGCAGCATCAGAACTTGCAGAGTTGTCAAACTCCTGTAACATTACTGGCATTGACTGCTCTGTATTATGAGAGCCTTTGCCAGCATGTTTGTTTTCCTTTTTTGCATCAACAAAGTGGTGGGTCTCATCGATGGATATCTCTGGTTTGATTAGCCTGCCATTTTGGTTTGGTAAACTCCCAGAAAGACAGTTCAGTTTTGATATCCTCTGAGCCTCTTGTGAGTCACCACTCTTTTTCAGCAAAAGTTTTAAGCTTGCCGATGAATTTGCTGGAGTTCCGCTGTCTTCTATTGCCTTCAGTGCGTTCCTTCTCTCAACCTCCTCTTTGTGAACAGCTGCCATGTGTTTTTTAAGATTCTCGCTTCTTGCTGCACCATATCCACAGATCTGACAAGTGAAGGGGAATGTACACGAGTGAGCTTTCTTATGCTTCTGGTGATCCTCTTCGCTCGAGCTGATGTGTCGGCATTTTGAACACTTCCAAGGACTCTCATTATGATGGTGAATGTGCTGGACGAATGTACCTGCGTCCAGAGTTGTAAACTCACACCAGTCACAGTTAAATTGTCCATTTAGGCTGTGACACATGATGTAGTGTCTGGTGAGCAACAGCAGAGAGTACTGAACATCATTGTCACAGAGCTCGCATGTAACCAGAGTATTCCTGTGCTCAATCCGATGGCGTTGAAGAGCGGGGAACTCGTTCGTGACAAAGCCACACAGGTCACAAGGGTATGTAGGAAGGGTTTCTTTATGGGCCGCTCGGAAATGTTTGAGGAGATCATTGGGGCTGTATGTGGAATCATCTTTACACACAGAGCATCCAAAACTAAGGATCTTTCCAGAGAAAACGGCCCCCTGCTGAATTTTGCAATGGGCTTTATTGAGAGCTTGTTTATCTTTCTTGGGGGAACTTCCATGTTCCTTATTGGAGGATTCTTCTGCATTATTGAAGAGTGACCCATCCGTCACTTCTCTGAAATGCTTATACACAAAGTCTTTTACCTTTTCTTTTTCATCCCCAATTACTGATATGTTGCAGTTTTTGGCAGAATCGTTTAGTATTATGAGGTCTTCTTCCATAGTTGTAAATCTACAGATGATCTGTAAGACAAGTAAACAAATGTGTTTTTCCATTAGTGCAATCGGAAGGATCCCATTTACTCTATATACATTTAACATTGCTGTAGAGCAGAAAGACAACAACACAATGTACACCTATTATGTATTTACTACATTGCACCTATCCAATGGTGCATTATACTCCAAATAGGTACAGGGCCATTGGTGATCAGATTGATCATGATTTCAAACAAACCGCGCAGGTTTTGATGCAGAATGTAATAGTAGAGGTGGACTGCCTTGAAATAAAGACTCTCACTACTAACATCACAAGAGATGAATGCACTTTTTTGAAATACAACTTTGACATTCATAAAAATACACAGGATATGCAATTTCATACATAAAATGTTCTCTATATACAGCTCGGTCGCACAAAAAAAAGAGCGTGAATGACGCGATAATGTGCAAGGCAAAAGCATGTACTAAGAACGCCGATCTTGCTTTAGACTTTGGGCGCCTGCTCTACCAGGTGAGCTATAGCGGCACCCATTGACATGTTTTTTTAATGCCAGAATCAATAGAATTGCTTCATTTGAGTCTATGCAGAGGTAGTAGAAAGTGACCACTTTTATTGTTGTAGTCTGAGTAACGTGACGTCATATCTGTTCCGTATCCTTCACCAAAACAAACCGCAGCGAGCCAAAACGAGAAAGTAGAAAACGGCGGAGGGTCCGCGTAGATACGACCTGCACCCTCACATTTTAAATCCAAAGTGGTAAACACTACACATACGGTAAAGTATGGAAACACTTTGGGTTTCACACATTGACAGGAAAAGCAGATCTAGACATCATGGCTAAAGCTGCATGCTAACTCTGTCATGGACAGGAAACGTTATCGTATTGCTTTAATGTGCAGTCAAGCCAACCGTCACTCTCATCTCTGTGGTCAAATTGGCAGACGCTACAACTGTAGAGCCCCCATATAATGACATTTATGTTAAACACATTTTTTATCTGTTCAAAATGGACCTTAAAAAGGAAGATTTGTCAAGTATTTAATACTCTTATCAACATGGGAGTGGACAAATATGCTGCTTTATGCAAATGTGTGTATATATTTATTATTGGAAATCAATTAACAACACAAAACAATGACAGATATTGTCCAGAAACCCTCACAGGTACTGCATTTAGCATAGAAATATGCTCAAATCATAACATGGCAAACTGCAGCCCAACAGGCAACAACAGCTGTCAGTGTGCTGTACAGACTTAATGTGATTATCATAAAGTGGGCATGTCTGTAAAGGGGAGACTCGTGGGTACCCATAGAACCCATTTTCATTCACATATCTGGGGGACAGAGGTCAAGGGACACCTGGCCATGCCAGTTTTTATTCGCCACAATTTGGCGTGAGTTTGAAGACTTATTTAACCTCCTTATCGACAAGCTAGTATGACATAGTTGGTACCAATGGATTCCTTAGGTTTTCTAGTTTCATATGATGCCAGTATTTTCATTCTAGCTTTAAAACTGAAGCCCACTACAACCATAAAAATCACAAGATGCGTTAATGCGTTAAAGAAATTAGTGTCATTAAAACGAATTTGCGTTAACACGTTATTATCACTACCATATACTGTATACATGCATACAGTATAATGAAAAACTTAGATTCCACTCTGCTTTCACTAATGACCCTCACACTTGGAGGAAACGCTGCTATCTGCAGCTCACCAAAAAAGCCAAAATAAAGATATTGAGAGACATTTAGTCAAAACAGAATATACTCTGGTCTGCATACCAGTGTTGTTGTCATTGTAGAAGGAAGTGACACACTGTTTGGCAAGTATGCTGCCTGGTCACTGAAGGATAAATCAGAGGAAACAAATTCCACCAATCAGAATACTCTAAGTCTCTCCTCCCTACTTGCATGCAAATTAGCTTTTTACAGACTTGTTCTCCTGCTCTCATGCAAAGCCTTTCAATACAGTCTCCAAGGTTGGAGACTATGTTTTGCTTTTGCTTTAATAGAGCCTCAAGCTTCCCATGACATTACATTGACCACTTATTGCGGTCTCTCTGACCTTCACCCCTGATCTCTTTCCTCTCTTTGGAGCCAGTAGAGTAGACATTATAGTTTGTGTAATACACAACAGCACCATGCAGCTAAAGATGACCAGCAAAGACAAATAACAAATAAACAGGTTCTGAAACAATGTCTAACTGCTAGAGCATCAAGGACACAAGGACAGATGGAATGCATGCCATAACCTTAAGCCCATATTCATCCATGGTCCACCCACACTCGGGACTGTGTAGACATGTACAGACTCGCCACTTTATCAGCTACACCTAGACACCCTAATGCAATCCAGTAAAACAGTCCTGCTACACATTCTTCATTTCAAAAAAAGGCAAACAACGCCAGCGTTAATTAGCGACAGCCAGAGTAACAAGGTTAGGTGATATGTTCATTTTCCAAACAGTGATTGTTGATATATTCGCATATCCCGCTGACATCAACGGCCTTCAATGTGAAAATATTTTTTTTTTGTAGGCTACTCTTCATCAATTAAACTAAATAAATCATCTTGAGATTTTTGCAAAGCAATAAACTGTAAAAACAGGCTGAGCAGCTGTCCGACACTATATGTAAAAGAGTCTGATAGCGTCAGATGAAGGACACCTCCACTTGCAGCCTCCAAATGAACAAACAGGTGGGGATAACATTACTATGTTATTTACCCATTACCATTCAGCCCTCTTTTTTTTTTTTTTTTTTAAGAGCAGTAGGGGTCGGGGACAGGGCATGTTCAAGGGTAGATACAAAGTCTATGCCACATAGAAGTGGTGTACATCATTAATTTGCTCAGCACTGTGTGTCAAACTGTTCTAGTCATAAATATTAAATAAAGATAAATAACAAAATTAATCAATGAATTAATTAAAATTAATTGTAAAAGTGTATAAGGGCTTAGAACATTATGATAGAAGTATATGATGTTCATTCCCATGCTCACTTATGTCTCATAAGTTGTTGCAATTAATAAAAATGATCAATAATCCCTCCAAAATACCACATTAAGACACCAAGATCTTGAGGAACACTATAGAAAAGGCCGTGCTGTGATTTAGGATCGAAAACCTTTGACATTTGGAGATTTCTGAAAGAATTACATTTTTCGGAGATTGGATGGCGAGCACTTCTGTTGTGTAAACTGCTCAGAAACCCCTTTATTGTCAGTCTACCTAGGAAAGCCATCCATCCTCTGAATGCTCTAGGTCTTTAGTTTGTGGCTCTAAAGTTTCATGACGCTGTGATTATCCCAGAGGTCACCACAGGTCGTTTTATACAGTGAGGTCAAGGTTCAAGGAAATGGCTACTATGAGGACTAACATCGTCACACATGAATACAATTGAGCTCATTGGATCCACAAGAGTCCAAACTGCATGTGATTTAAGGGTCAAAAGGGCCCTTTTGAAAATAGCCGTGCCAGTTTTTCCTCACCAAAATGACAATTGTTGAATAAAATTTAAAAGGGTAGTAAATTGAAATAGTGTCTAAGCCAGTAAATGAGCGCCAGATAGACATGGGACGATGTGAAAATTTCATGTCATGATTTTCCTGACCAAAATGATTGCAATTCACGATTCTCCCAATAAGGAAAGTACACCACCATCAACTTATTGTGAGACGTTTTCTATCCGTGATAAAAATCCTATATTGTTCCATCCTTAGTGCCAAAACACAACATACTTGGTCAGGTTACTGAACTTATACAACTTTTTTTTTTTTTAAGTTTTAGCTTCATTGCTGACTGAGGTAAGAATAAAATGGTAAAATGACATTTTATAAGCAGTTATTACCTGTACTCCTTTAGGACAAACTCACATTAATGCATGTCGTGTCTGAAGAAGAGGAGCTTGCAGTGTTGCCACGGTGCCTGTAAGAAGGAAACATTCAATTATAACTACCAGTTTGCAAACTGTACAACTTGGGTGATTTCAAAATTTAAATTGTGCTTGGAAAAATGTATTTGTGGGGAACATCTTGTGAAAATAAATCCCAAATTATCAATATTAACATCATTATCATTATTATCATTATTAGTTTCATGTTACTGAATGTTATGAACATGAAAATCTCTCCCATCAACAGAAGCCAGTAAACACTGGCTCTGCTTAACGTCGTTCATGCCTCGCTGCTGAGTGACATATAGCCCACATACACATTACTAGCTGGACATCAACTACGTTGGGGTTTTTGGTGTCATGTTTCACCTTTATATAGTTCCATGCAAGTAGTGTTTCAGATTTCAGGACTTAAAGGTGCCCTGTGGACTTTTTGACCTATAGCATTATAGAGCAGTCATTTATTTGCGCACGCACACATGCATGTAGGTGACGCGATATATATTCCTGCAATAGATTGGCACTATTCCACAGATCTAAAGTTGGTGATATCAGTCAAGAAACACAACAATGTGCCAGCAAAGATGGGGGTGAAGAAGAATGCAAACTGGTAAACATGGATGTAAACAATGCAGGATGTTAAAAACACTAGGGATGTCAGAGTTAACGCGATAATAAGGTGTTAATGCAAATTTGTTTTAAGGCCACTAATTTCTTTAACACATTAACGCAACTTGCGCAACTAGAAATCCTAAGAAATCCATTGGTACCAACTGTGTCATACTAGCTTGTAGCGAAGGAGGCTAAATAACGCTCCAAACTTATGCAAAATTTTGGCGAAGAAAAACTGGCATGGCCATTTTCAAAGGGGTTCCTTGATCTCTGACCTCCAGATATGTGAATGAAAATGGGTTCTATGAGTACCCACGAGTCTCCCCTTCAGACATGCCCACTTTATGATAATCACATGCAGTTTTTTTGAATAAATGTGTTATTGTCGCCTATTCTAATACGGTGTATTTGAATATTTCTGCATACTGGGGTCTTGAATCACATAAATTGGGTATCATTGTAAAGCTGAGACTCTTGTGGATCCAATGAGCCCAACTGTATTCATGTGTGATGATGTTAGTCCCCGTAGTAGCCATTTCATTGTAGTGAGACCCTTTTTTAAAAACTTGACCTCACTGTATAAAATGACCTGTGGTGACCTCTAGGATAATCACAGCCTCATGAAACTTTACAACCACAAACTAGAGACCTAGAGCATTCAGAGGATGGATGGCTTTCTTAGCTAGATTGACAATAAGGGAGTTTCTGAGCAGTTTACACAACAGAAGTGCTCGCCATCCATTCACCGATAAATGCAATTCTTGCAGAAATCTCCAAATGTCAAAAGTTTTTGAAACAAAATCACAGCATGGCTTCTTCTATGGTGTTCCTCAAGGTCTTGGTATCTTAATGTGGTATTTTAGAGGGATTATTAATCATTTTTATTAATTCTCACGTCGTAAAAAGAATTTAAATTTTGCATCAAATCTGTGGAACAAATGGTATCAACCCCAAAATTGCTGCAACAACTTATGAAAGTATGGGAACGACCGTCATATACTTCTATCATCCTGTTCTAAATCCTTATACACTTTCACAGTTTATTCAATTAATTAATGTATATATCTGATTAATGACTAGAACAACTTGACACACAGTGCTGAGCTACATCTCAAATTAATCTCCAGGTTCTCAGCTTTCAGATGATGTACACCACTTCTATGTGACATCTACTGTTGACCTGCTATCTCCCCCTAAAGACCCCCTGTACCCTTCTAAAGAAGACAAAAAACAGGTTTATTGTGGGTTAACCAGACTATAATTAGCTGTCACAGTATTTCACAGAATGAGGAAGCATTCACAGCTTGTAGTTTCACGTGCTTAA
>CAKAOI010022933.1:429-29651 GCA_916701655.1 Sebastiscus albofasciatus | reverse complement strand
ATCCTTATACACTTTCACAGTTTATTTAATTACTTAATGTATATATCTGATTAATGACTAGAACAACTTGACACACAGTGCTGAGCTACATCTCAAATTAATCTCCAGGTTCTCAGCTTTCAGATGATGCACACCACTTCTATGTGACATCTACTGTTGACCTGCTGTCTCCTCCTAAAGACCTCCTGTACCCCCCTAAAAAAGACAGAAACAGGTATATTGTGGATCTCAGAGGGTTAAAAGCAATGGATTAATATTAATAATAATAATATTAATATCTATTTCACTTCCACTAAGAAATAACACATCTGCTGAATTCAGTATCGGCAATGCGAGAATGTGAGGAATATGTCTACAACTTTTTGAACTGCACAGACAAACCTGTGATCAGGTTTCTGGCTGTTATTTTTCTTGTATACTTTACAGGCTAAATGATTCATTTAATAAAAGATAATCAGCATCTTTACTTGCAGTCTTCATCATTTTAAAAGGTGAGAGAGGGAAGTTCGCTGTATTGATACCCTACACCTTAAAGAAGGGTGCTTCATTTAGCTGTGAGTGTGATTAGAAAACGAGTTCACTCCATCACTGAGTGGGAGGGTGTAGGGGCCGGATTGGAATTGGGCCTCTGTGTCCTCCGGTGCTCTTAATGGCATCTGCAAGATTTCACATACCGGAGGAAATCAACCAATCAGAGCTGAGCTGGAGCCTTGCCGTCTCTGAGCAACTGTCTCACACTCGCAAACTCCGATCAAACGGTCAAACTAGGCAGCGCTGATCAAATATGAATCAATATTCTGTTACTGTAATGCCTATTGCTCGCATTAAATGTTTTCAGAAACATCTTGTAGTGTACTGTTTAGCTGTAAAATGAGAAAGTTTGTGACCCGGCAGCCATGTTGAGATCTCTTGAGGAAACCAAGCACCGCCCACCAGCCGGAGCACACTTTCTCATTTTACAGCTAAAGATTTTTTTCATTTTCATACTTGTAGTCATTCAGATGCAACCGACGCTGAATCAAGTGACATCACAACAGATTTCTCCCAGCTCCCTCTGGAGACACTTAAGGCTTTAAACTACTTTTTTTTTTCCACGTATACAGTAGTACTCCCAACACATGGAAACAGACTTCGACGTGGAAAACTGCTTCCCCTTTAATATCTTTGGCTTTTGGACTGTTACTCAGACAAAGCGAGCAGTGTGAAGACATTACTTTGGCTTTTTAAAAACTTTTTTTCTGACATTTTATTGACCAAGTGATAAATCAGTTGTTCAGCAGATTAGTTAAAAGGCAATTTCAAAAATATACTATTTGTGGAGCTGTCGTTTAACCCGTTTTTGTCTTTTTTTAGGGGGGTGCAGGAGGTCTTTAGGAGGAGATAGCAGGTCAACAGTAGATGTCACATAGAAGTGGTGTACATCATCTGAAAGCTGGGAACATGAAGATTAATTTGGGATGCAGCTCAGCACTGTGTGTCCAGTTGTTCTTGTCATAAATCAGAAATAAACATGAACGAGTTACTTAATTAAAATAAATTGTAAAAGCATATAAGGGCTTAGAACATTATGATAGAAGTATGTGATGGTCATTCCCATGCTCTATTATGTCTCATACATTTTTACAGCAATTTTTGGTTTGATACCATTTGTTACACACTGGAGAATTGATAAAAATGGTCAATAATCCCTCCAAAATACCACATTAAGACACCAAGACCTTGAGGAACACCATAGAAAAAGCCATGCTGTGATTTGGGATCAAAAACTTTTGACATTTGGAGATTTCTGCAAGAATTTAATTTTTCAGCAATTAGATGGCGAGCACTTCTGTTGTGTAAACTGCTCAGAAACCCCCTTATTGTCAATCTACCTATGAAAGCCATCCATCCTCTGAATGCTCTAGGTCTCTAGTTTGTGGCTATAAAGTTTCATGAGGATGTGATTATCCTAGAGGTCACCACAGGTCATTTTATACAGTGAGGTCAAGTTTTAAAAAATGGTTTCAATACAATGAAATGGCCACTATGGGGACTAACATCATCACACATGAATACAGTTGGGCTCATTGGATCCACAAGAGTCTCAGCTTTACAGTGATACCCAGTGTATGTGACTCAAGACTGTTTAGAGACCCCTGTATGCAGAAATATTCAAATACACCATTTTAGTATAGGCAACAATAACACATTTATTCACAGGAGCGTTATTTAGCCTCCTTCCCAACAAGCTAACATGACATGGTTGGTACCAATGGAGTCATTAGGTTTTCTAGTTTCATATGATACCAGTAGCTTCACTCTAACTCTAAATTCTGTTACGGCCTCTGAAGGCAGTAAAGTCAATTGAGATCACGGGTTTCAGAGGGTAAAGTAAGCAGTGTGGTTTTCATGTTTTTCGAAACAGACAGTAATAACTGTTCATCAAACAGGAACATTATTTTGCACGCAGGATATTTATCCTGTGTGCCGTACACCTGATCTAGATAGAGGCAAACAAGCCTATAATCACAACATGCGACAGGGTGCGCTCTTTAAACATGTTGATTTCAGGTTTATTACCACCTCAATTCAACATTACACTTATACGTTGTTAATGTACAGGTGAGCAGGAGACTTTGCATTAGCCTTCAACTCCATATTATGCCTCAGTCAGCTGTCAACCCTGGGGAAGCCATGTTGGGGGGGGGGCAAAAAAAATGTCTGCCATGATTTTATGACTTAACTGCAACCGGCTACTTTAGTCTGAGAAAATTAAATTTCTGCAAACACTGTCTTCACAATAAGCTGACTTAAATCTGTTATAATATAATAAGAAAAATAAATTTCAACTAGAGATAAGGCTATTAAGCTTTTTATTATTTCTAATAAAACTGTATATATGAAACTAATAGTGTAAATAAACTGAGCAGGACTTTAGTGAACACCTGGACTGCTGACAGGTAGGCTACTATTTCCTGTGTGCCGTACACCTGATCCAGATAGAGGCAAAAACAAGCCTATAATCACAACATGCAACAGGGTGCGCTCTTTAAACATGTTGATTTCAGATATATTTAGCCCCTCAATTCAACATTACACTTATAAAGTAATGTACGGTCTTACGTACGGAGACTTTGCATTAGCCTTCAACTCCATATTATGCCTCAGTCAGCTGTCAACCCTGAGGAAGCCATGTTGGGGGGGGGGCAAAAAAAAAATGGCTGCCATGATTTTATGACTTTACTGCAACCGGCTACTTTAATCTGAGAAAATTAAATGTCTGCTAACACACATTATTGCTTATTGTGACACACTGTCTTCACAATAAACTGACTTTAAATCTGTTATAATTCAAAACATGGTGGAAATTATACTCTCCAAATCAATTTCAACTACAGATAATGCTACTATTATTTCTAATAAAACTGTAATATATGAAACTAATAGTGTAAAATAAACTGAGCAGGACTTTAGTGAGCACCTGGACTGCAGACAGGTAGGCTACTCTTTGCTCTCTCTATAAATGCAGCTTGGTAGATGAGAGGAAAAGTTGTCTCATAACTGCAGCTCCACTCAGCCTCACAGGAAACACAACACAAGTACAACACGTTGCAAAACCGTGTGAATCTCAGCTTTAACCTTTAACAGTTCCCACATCTTTAATGCACTTCTTCCGAGTGACTTGCTCCATAGTCGCTTATAAGTTTCGAGAGGAAACGCGAGGGAACATCAGTGGCAGCATTATTATAAAGGCAGTAAGACACAGACAAGCAACAAAGAGACTCCAGAGTGAACGCTGCGTTATGTTCCTGCACTGTGCAGATGTATATCTCACATACAAGTGCACATACTGTGAGCCACTTCGCTGTTAATGTCTGTGGAGTTTCAATAAGCAGTTTATTTTAACACCATAATAAAGCCCACCCACCCACGCCGAAGATATTTAAAGTTGCAGAAAATGAGTTATTTCTTACTATGAACTCGATGGAAGTTCAGGCGGCGTCTCAGTCAAACGTCCGGGCATCATAAAAAAAAGGAGGTTAGTGTAAAAGAAAAAAACACACAGAGAAGCAGAAACATTTTGCTTTCCTTCTCTCTTCTCTCCTCCTCTCTATGGATCCACAGCGACGGCGGCCATGACAGTCCATCCGGGTCCTACTAGATGTGCTCTTGACACACTCATGTAGAAGCGGATGAATATGTATACTGCTTGTCAAAAAAATACCAAACTATAGTGCCGTGAAGGGCATTTCGTTTTTCTCCTTGAAAACACAGTTAAAACAACTTTCAGTAGAGTGGAAATATATTAACAGACGCCCCATTTAAGAAGCTGGCAGTGTTTTTTCGCAGCATGAGCTCTACGTCATTCTCTGCCTGTGTATGTGTGTGTGTGAGTGTGTGTGTGTGTGAGGTGGAAGAAGAAGCAATGAGCAGCAATGGCGGATATATACGCCATTTCCTATTGCATGTAGGCTGATATGCCTTTGTTAATCTCTGAAAAGGAATTCTTTCTTTTTCCATTTTTCCACTCTAAACACATATAATGAGTCATCTCTCTCTTTCTCTCTCTCTCTGTCTCTGTGTCTATCTCACACACACAAAGTTACAATAATGGAGGATGTGAAGCTGACACATTGTTACATCATCACCCTACTTTGTAACATGGACGGTAGCAACAATGTTTCACATCAGCTACATTAGTATACTATATATAAGTATATTAGTGATTAGATTTGAAGGTGTCTGCCTCTTTCTCTCTGTCCCTTTATGTTTTTTTGTTGAGCATTATGTAGACTGACATTATATCCATTTGGTGTGCTACCATAAAATGGACAATTCATTATGAGTTCTGTTCAACCACATATGAGAGAATGTTAGAAATAAATAAATATAAACATTTGGAGATTTCTGCAAGGATTGCATTTTTCAGCAATTAGATGGAGAGCACTTCTGTTGTGTAAACTGCTCAGAAACCCCCTTATTGTCAGTCTACCTACGTCATTGGTTGCTTGTGTGTGTGTGTGTGTGTGTGTGTGAGGTGGAAGAAGAAGCAATGAGCAACAATGGTGGAAATATACGCCATTTCCTATTGAACGCGTTACACGTGTAGGCTGATATGCCTTTGTTGATCCCTGAAAAGGAATTTCTTTCTTTTTCCAACTCTAAATGTGTATAATGAGTCATCTCTCTCTCTCCCTCTGTCTCTGTCACACACACAAACTTACGATAATGGAGGATGTGAAGCTGACACATTGTTACATCATCACCCTACTTTGTAACATACATGGATGGTAGCAACAATGTTTCACACTAGCTACATTAGTATACCTTTCATTTGATTGAAAGGTGTCAGTTAAATGTGTCTCTTTCTCTCCGTCTCTTTATGTTTTGGTTGAGCATTATGTAGACTGACATTATATCCATTTGGACTGCTACCATAAAGTGGACAATTGATTATGGGTCTGTTCAACCACATAGAGAATGTTAGAAAAAAATGTATATAAACTATTTGACATTTGGAGATTTATGCAAGAACTGCATTTTTCGGCAATTAGATGGCGAGCACTTCTGTTGTGTAAACTGCTCAGAAACCCCCTAATTGTCAATAAACCTAGGAAAGCCCCTAGAATGCTCTAGGTCTCTAGTTTGTGGTAGAAGTGGTGTACATCATCTGAAAGCTGGGAACCTGAAGATTAATTTGAGATGCAGCTCAGCACTGTGTCATAAATCAGACATATACATTCATTCATTAATTCATTAATTAAAATAAACTGGGAAAGTGTATAAGGGTTTAGAACATTTTAACTGAAGTATATGATGGTCGTTCCCATACTCTATTATAGTTCATAAGTTGTTGCAGCAATTTTGGGGTTGATACCATTTGTTACACAGATTTGATGCTAAATTCAACCATTTTTTTACGACGTGAGAATTAATAAAAATTATCAATAATCCCTCTAAAATACCACATTAAGACACCAAGACCTTGAGGAACACCATAGAAAAAGCCATGCTGTGATGTGGGATCAAAAACTTTTGACATTTGGAGATTTCTGCAAGAATTGCAATTATCGGTGAGTGGATGGCGAGCACTTCTGTTGTGTAAACTGCTCAGAAACCCCCTTGTTGTGAGTATACCTAAGAAAGCCATCCATCCTCTGAATGCTCTAGGTCTCTAGTTTGTGGCTGTAAAGTTTCATGAGGCTGTGATTATCCTAGAGGTCACCGCAGGTCATTTTATACAGTGAGGTCAAGTTTTAAAAAATGGTTTCAATACAATGAAATGGCTTCTATGGGAACTAACATCATCACACATGAATACAGTTGGGCTCATTTGATCCACAAGAGTCTCAGCTTTATAGTGATACCCAATATATGTGATTCCAAGACTGTTTAGAGACCCCAGTATGCAGAAATATTCAAATACACCGTATTAGAATAGGCGACAATAACACATTTATTCACAAAACTGCATGTGATTATCATAAAGTGGGCATGTCTGTAAAGGGAAGACTCATGGGTTCCCATAGAACCCATTTCTAGCTAAAACATTAATGTTGAAAAACCACAAGGTCCATAGAGAGTGCTCCAGGGTTGACGTATTTTTGTAGGCCAACCAGGAAGTTAGCATTACCCTGGTTCCCTCGACAAAAAGCCAATGGGATTGTTCCATTGGGTTTTGGATTATTGCAGAAAATAAGTTCTGTGGCAAACACACGTTTATGATACTTAGAATCGGTGTGTTTAAGTTAGCATAGAATTTGCTCTTCATATCTACATAGGGAGTGAGTCCTCTTCACCGAGTCTGCCATATTTCTACAGTAACCCAGAACGGACAAACCGAACACCGGCTCCAGAGTGAACATTTCTCATTTTTACGTTACCTGAAGGCCACCGTATAGTTCTCTGACACACTTGTGAAACCGCGGTAACTTGAGACGCAGAGTGCAAAACCGTGATACCGCCAGAAGCCGTCTGACCTCTGTTGCTCCTAAAGTAGTGTTATTAGGGAAGAGTGAGCGGAGGGGTACTCAGTTGGTTGCAATCTGCAACCACACTACTAGATGCTGCCAAATTGTACACGCTGTCCCTTTAAGGACTTCCTGCCATATTGGCTTAAAAGCTAAGCCCTTCGAGGGGGGAAAAAATGGAGCCACTATTGTACAATCCCATGATAAAGTCCATGTGTGATATGATGGAAAGCTCTGGAACAGCTACTAAATTGGCCTTGTGGTGTTTCCAAAGGCAAGATAAAACATTGAACCTTTAAATATTAACGGTTGGAAACATATTGGTTGTACTTGATTGTGCAGTGTATTTTAAAGACTAAGTCTATGTGGGCTTCCCCTCAGATAGTTTACCTGCTTAGTTTTGCTCAATTCCTGGATGTCTATGTGATCATGATTATATGATTTTATCCCATAGACCCTCAACAATTGAGCCAAAATAGCCTAATATTGCCCTAACTACTGTATCTCTGAAATATCTCTTTAAATCACACACATTTAGGCTATTCTAAGTGATCTTCTTTTGATAACTAATGAAATATTTTTTCACTTGCATTCACTGAGTCTCACCTGAAACTGCGTTGGAGCTCCCCCCGGGGAGGCCCGTCTCACACTTTGAAAACCTCTGAGTGTGAATGACTCATCCCGTCTATATAAGTTTAAGGTGTGGCAGAAACCTCAACAACCTCTGTTGTTCTGTGTTCCTGGGAGCAGGGTTGGAGCAGGAGTTTTTGACAAAAAAAACCTGTTTCACATCAACTATACCATCAAGATAATCACTAGCGAACTGTTATGCAATAATCAAACCAATAATAGCTTACTAAAAAGTATAGGATGTGCATGTACTGTATTTGAAATGTCACATAGAAAACTAGAATGCCTGCTTTATGTTAAGGTATTTGTCATTCTCCAGGTATCACATAAAGTTAAGATATGGGCATCTTATTTCTTAAATCCTAATACTGAGAGAGGCTTACTATACCACACAATGAAAGACAACTGAATAAGACTGGAATATAAATGTATCGATTACTTTGCAGCCTAAGATGTTACCATTTCCTTTAAACTGACCTGTTTGGAAGCATCGAGGATGATATAGGATTAATGTTAGATTAAAGCCACATTTGGCATAGAGGCCTATGTCATATTAAGGTTAATTTGCAGTCCAGTCTCACTTTTTTCCTCTTCCTTCCTCCACTTCTTCTTCACATGTTTTTCCATGTGTTGTCATGTATGAAAGTTTGTTGCACACAATGACAGATCTGAGTGAGTTGTGAAAATCCAGCAGTGGTAGACATGTTGTGAAGGGGGGGATGGGATTGTGATGGAGGGAGGAGGGGGTGTTGTCCTCTGAAGTTTGCGGTTAGAGAGGCAGAAGATGTTCCTGAAGTTTTCAATTGAGGGGAGGAGAGCAGAATCCACAGCAGAGGTGTGAATGGGGGTAGAGACCACGGGTGGGGACCCAGACGGTCTGGGTATCATAGGATAATCTGTAATTCATTTGTAATTTAAAACTGAAAAAAAACAAAAACGTTTTTTCATTTTTCGTTTTAAACCAAAAACGGAAAAAAATGCCTTTTTTCTGGTTTTGGTTTCTGAATCAAAAAACGAAAAACAAATCAGGAAGGGTCAGCGCTGGATTGCACCGGCTATGCGTAAATTCAAGTGGCCTAGTTTGAGCTTATTCTAACTTAAGTCAGAGTTTACGATCTACCAACATTTTAACGGTTGTACCAGCTGAGTAGTTGCAACATAGGCATACTGTAAGTTACAACTTAAATTGTACACCTATAGCCCGTAGTAGGTGTAAAGTCCCAGTCCATTCACATTCCCAGGGCGTCAAATACCGAGGCTTCGTCACAGCCATCGGCGTTCAGTACCAGCTGTTCCATTGACTACAATGTAAACCCATGGTGATATAGTTTAAAGAGTAAAAAGAGACACACCGGTCTGACGGGAGGGAGGAAGAGAGGTGGATGGGTCCAACAAACACAAGGCTTTCATCCAGGAGACCGCTGTTCGTGTCACTTTACAATCAGCTGATTGTTCGTGGCCCGTGTTCACAACGTTCAGTGTCGTTTTCACTGTACAAATGTAGCAGTTTTAAGTCCAACTGTGTAGTTCTCTCCTAAACCTAACTGTAGTGGTTTTGTTGCCTAATCCTAAAGTGACACCGTGGGTAAATATAGTGGTTTTGATGCCAAAAATAAAGTGATACCAAGGGGCGTGACGAGTTGGGATGAGAACGCGTTGAAAGTCCTCCGCTAAATAGCGGTTAGCACGGCGCATTGTTTTGAAAGGTGAGATAAATTTGTTGGATGAGGAGAAGCGAATTATATTGGCTGTTATACCGGCATCTTCAACGTGCTCCGTGATAGATTACACCCCTTGGACATTCATGATGACTGATTTAGTAGTAGTAGTAGTAGTATTTTATTCAGTTATCACACATAATACAATAAGTATAAACAATACAAACAGTATTAACAAAGTCAACAGTCTCTGTATTAAGTAGTGACTGAACAGGCACAGGCAGAAGCAAAATGCTTATAATATGCCAAACCTATATTCTTATCAAATTAAGCTACCCTCTAGAAATAAAAAAAAAATCATTCACACGTGTAACCCTCAAAAATAACTTTGTAAACCATTCTTTTGCAAACCAAAAGCGAATTACACATTATTAAATTGATATTAGCATTGTTCCATAATTTGACCCTAACAATAGAAATAAATCTCCTTTTAATAACTGTTTTAGCTTTTTGTACAGTAAACTTACAAATACCTCTCAGATCATATTTGCTCATCTGGGAGTGACTTTGATTTGGCTCTGAGCATTATTTACATTATTTTATAATATACCAGATCATTAAATTTCATAACATGGGAACTTATAAACAGTGGATTAGTGTGATCACAGTAACCAGCCTTATTAATAATACATATGGCTCGGTTCTGTAGTAAAACCATTGAATCTAGAGTCGTTTTAAAGGTCGACCCCCACAATTCCGCACAGTAAGAAATATAAGGAAGTATAAGTGAGCAATAAATTATATGCAAGGCCTTATAATTCAATATATCCCCAGATCTATACAGGACTGCTACTGACTTTGAAATGTTTCCTTTCAATATGTTGTTTCCATGTTAATTTATGATCAATTGACACATCCCGCTTTCGTTCTGGCAGTATAATTCTGCTACAGGATAACTTTAAAACTGGGTTGGTGATTCAATTCAAGTGCATAAATCTACTGTATGTGTAAAGCAATACCATTAGTCGCACTATCGTCATGTCAGCGCTCTGTAAACATGCTAAATAAAGTGCATAATGATACGTAGAACACAAGTGGGCAATTACATATAGATATCCTCTGTGCTACCTTGACAAGCAAATATATAGGGTTAGATACCTTTCTAATTAACAACTACTAATTTATAACAGTTTGCCAGTGTATGCTATCATCATGTGTTCGTCACAATTTCATCAATAACGTCACCGGTCTATTGTATTATGTTGTAGTTGACGGTTTCACCACTCAATGTTACTGTTGTTATTTTGCACGTTAGCTGTAGATTAAAAGAAATGGTAGAAATGATGAATTCTGAAAGAAGCGCTCAGAAGTGCTAAAAGAAGTTTCAGTTCGGCCAGTTGGGCCCTGTTCAGATCTGGCATTAACTTGCATCTTGGGTGATCTAATCACAAGTGGATATCTTTAAGTACGTCTGTTCACACCTGGCATTGTAATGCCTCTCAAGTGACCACTTCTCACGTCTCACATCCCCGCTTTATATGCAAATAAACACGTAGGAAACACATGGCTAATAGGGCAGACGTTGCTGTAGTATGTCTGTAGTAAAATCCTATATATTTGTGAATTCGGGTACATTTTACTAACATCTAAATATAAGGTTACTGCCTACCGGCGGTCCCTGTGAATTGCTGCTATTTATAGAAGCTACTATTATTATTTGTATAGTTATTTATTTCACTTGGGCTATGGATCTTCTATATTAGGCCTATAATACTCCAATAATATTCCAACTGGAACATTATAGTGTTAAGGTGGTGTGTTTGTATATAGTGTTAATAATTAAGTTCTTTCCTGTGTTATTTGTAGCCTATTGTATTGCTCTATAATATATTATAGGGATACACTTACAGGCTTAAATCAATAGCAGCCAGTGAGACAGGCAGGTATTTATGCAGAGCTGAGGTGTGTGAGCTATTATACAGAGACACATTCTGAATTTATACAGTGAATAAAAGATACTAGGGTTTGGGGGTCCTCTCCCAAGAAAATTAGAAGGTTTTTGACTTGAAAATATGCAATTTTACATCATTTTGGACAATAATTATTAAGTTAAAAAAAGTAGTTTAAAGTTTTTAGAAAAGTTTTAAAAAGTAAAATTATTTAAGTTAAATGATTATTTTAGTATTTACACATCTTCAACTGAACATTCAACTCTTCTGGAAATGTTTACCCTGTAAAATCTCATTCTGTAAATCAAAAGAGCAGATTGAGAAAACTTTGAAATAATGTTTCATTAAATAAAAAAAGTTATGACGAACAGTTCGCTAATTATTTTAAAAAAAGGACATGAACATTATACTGATAAATTACAGCACCCTCGTTCTCAAGTGACACGACAGAGTGGAGCTAAGTACAACCAAACGCTGAATAAGACATTTTTTAGGCGACAAAAAGGTTAGAATGAACTGAAAACACACTGTGAAAGGGTTAAAGCTGAAAGACAAAAGGTAGCCACGTCCTAAGCATCCCCTGCTTTATGGTCTATTTGACTCTAAATGGGACCATAATTTACTAAATAAACATCATCCTGTATTGAAGAAGACTTGAAACTAGCGATTGAGACCATAAACTCATGTTTACAATGTTTACTGAGGTAATAAATGAAGAGAGAAGTAGGCTCATTTTCCCATAGACTTCTATACAATCACACTTCTTTTTGCAACCAGAGGCAATTCCGCATTGGCTTCACTTTTCAGACCCAGAGGTTGCCGCCTAAAAACACTACAGTCTTTTACTGTTTACAAGAAAGAAACATATTGCTCATTTCTATAGCAGTTGTTACTGTTGTTGACTTAGTGAGAGTGTTCCTCATTCACCTCCCAGCCTGGTCAGCGACCTTTCAGTCACATCCCTGACTTTATCACTAGGGATGGGTATCATTAGGAGTTTATTGATACTACTTCTCTTTTCAATTTTCGATTTTCTCCTTATCAGTTTAGTTCTTTATTATTACTAAACAATAACTTTTTTATATGTTAATTAAAAAAGGAATAAATTCAGAACAGGATTATAATTTGTTTATATTTTAAATATAACAAAATGTTTCTAGAGTGGCAACTGTCACGTTTACAACAGCAAATTACTATATAAAGTCAATAATAGCTTACTGGAAACTAATCTCGATAAAATAAATATTATTCTTGAGTGAAGTTTCTAACAAATTAAGAGCACAGACCAAGAATTTGAAGATACGTGGCAAACTAAGATAAACAATTTGACTTGTGTAAACATAGCAGGGATGGATAAGGGATGGATAAGAGACTGCAGACGGAGCAGAATGAAATATAATTTTTCTACATGTTTACATCATGTTTATGCTTGTTCAACAGGTGTACTGATAAATTATTGGCATTTTACTCCCGAAGATTTTATTGCAACGAGCGTAGTTGTCGTAGTTATCTATCTTTCGGTAGCCATCTCTTCTTATCATAATGAAATATTGCATGAAACCAAAATAATGCAGAATTCATTCTCTTTATTTTACATAAATTACACCTCTCCCAGACCCCATGCATCCTCTTCATATACATGTATAAACATTTATTGCATATGAAACTGTTCAAACATTCCTGTTGAGAGTATCATGCCGGCCAGCAGAAAAGGACATCAATGAATGAAACACAAAACGTGTCTCACAATACTTTAACAATTTATTACCTTACATTGATAAAGTCATTAATTCTGCAACAAAATTCAATAGCTGTAATTTAATGCACTATACACATCACACACACACACACGCACGCACACACCTTCATCACATAGCTTTCAACCACAACAATGTGATCAACCAGTTGATGAGAAATTCTCACATACACACATACACACCTCCTATGGGATATCTGGTATGATATGGCATATCATTGAACATAAAGTACATTAAAATTACACATGTAAGTTTACAGTGACATTCTTCTCCTGCCCATCGACACTGCTGCACAAATGCATACTGAGTTAGCTTTTTCTACTGAGAGGCTAAATGTGATGGGACAATCAGGATGTAGAATCAAAAACAACATTGTGGTAGTGTGTGAAAAAGTCCAGGTAGAGTGGTGATATCCATGTGAGGCAGTTTACTGCAACATTTAAACAGATGTGTCCATGGCTGTTGTCTGGGATTAACCCAGATTTCTGTCACTTTTTGACATAGCGTTTTGAAGTTGCTGTCAGTAATATTTGCAAAGTAGGCCTATAACCAGAATGTATCCACAAGTGTTCACAAGTGCTGCTAATAAGTGCTAGTCACTCTCGCCCTCACTTACTTCAGTGGCTGCTGAGATTTTAAGATTTCTATACAGGTAAACCAACCCATTCTCACTCCCAACTCGTCAAATACTGACGCTTGGTTAGTGACCTTGGACGTCTGATACCGATGCACTGAGGCAAGAGCTATTGACGTAGTATAAAGAGCAAGAACGTCTGCATAGGGTGAGTGAGTGTGGACAGGTCAACACTTCACCTTCACCCAGGAGACGGCTGTTGATACGTAACGCCAATTACGTAACAAACTGACTTATTTTTTACGTAACAAACATAGTTATTTAAACCTAGGCCATAATCTTTTTGTAAGCCTAATCAAGTGGTTTTGTTGCTTAAACCTAACTAAATAGTTTTGTTGCGTAAGTAAACCTATGTTGGAGATTTATTTTGAAAAAAGACTATATGCATGTAATGAGCGGAAACTGTACGTTTCCTGTGAACGTGGAATTTTATTTTGAAAAAAACACTGTATGCATGTAACGAGCAGAAACTGTTCGTTTCCTGCGAACGTGGAAGTTTATTTTGAAAAGACACTATGCATGTAACAAGTGGAAACTGACCACCGACACGTCCAATACGCTAGAGGGTCATGGTTTGAAGCGTAGGGCCACTGACAAGTTGGAAGTGAGCATGTGTTGGGCAAGCTGGCCCGGCTCGGTGTATTTCGTGGGAATGCCCACCAATCCCAGGTCAAAAAGAAAAAACAGATCCCCTACCTCCATACTGTCACCAAAGCTTCACAATCTTCTAAAACAGATTTGAATAATAAAACATGTAAAAAAAATGTAAAATGTTTCAGTCAAACAACACAAAGTAATGGACAATCATGTTGATATCTGACAGTAACCAAATACTGTATGTTGGAGAGTACCTAAATATTAAAGCTTTGGACTAAGATGAATTTGACAACTTGAGTCAGACTCATGGTATGGCCATTTAAATGTATGCTATTGTAGTGCATCCTACGTTTGGTTGCAATTGACCAATTCTAAGCCCAGTTACTGTTGTTAGGTCAGACAAGCTTGACAAAAAGAAACATGGCGATGCCAGTTCCGTTTAGCTGGATGTGTAGCCTATTAGATCAACAGCCGACAGCAAGGACTACAATATGTGATGGAAGGATATATTCAAGATGATAACTTTTACTCAGGTAACTGTTCCCATTGGGATTTTAGACATTGTGTCCAAATAAATAACCCCAAAAGCACGTAGCCTCACCGAGATAATACAAACAAAGGAACGTTAGCCTTGATCTTTTCTGGCTAACGATAATTCATGTCATCTTAAAAATATGTCAGCAATGTTACTATATACAATGTAATGTGTCCGTGAACATTGTGACCCTGATGTAATGTGACTTACATAGTACCCTAATGTTAGCTTTGAACAGACGTAGCGTATCTAAGTATAACAGGAATGGGGCAAGTTGACTGAGGTTCTGCCGGGTTCCAAGCTAGCTCAACTGTTATTGGAGCAAAGAGCGAAAAGGGGCGGGACTTAGGAGGGGTCAATTGGCCAATGCATTCAAGGGTTATGACCATTTATGGTAAATAATATATGCCAACAAGAAATAGGCCAATAGCCAGTTTTAGAATAACATTATAGCATAAAACAAAAGCATTTATATAAAGGTAGATTCAAGATTGGATGAAAAACTTTTAAATGCAAAATGGTTCGAAAACAGGTGAAATCTCTGAACCAACAAATTAAAAAAAGATATTTTGCTTGTAGGCTACACCTCACAGCTGAGGAATTATGCGCCAAAACATAAAGTGCTTTATAAATGACCACAACTTTCTTAAGCTGTGTTCAGACCAAGAGGGAAGCGAATTTTCGCCTCGCTATACTCGTGCGAGTTGGACCGCCGGTATCAATAATGTGTTCATGAGAGAAGAAGCTTGTCTCCATAGATACCAACAACTTGTATTTCCGCCATCAACCATGGAAGAAATTACCACTGTTGCTGCTTTGTACATGTTGTGGAAGTCCCAGATATTGTCAGAAAACCAAACACCTTCGTGTCTGGGTTCATAACATCACCCGGCGGTGAGCTGTATTCACATACTGTCTGCGCTGCTGCGCTATGAACCCAAAATAAACAGATTGTGTTGTGATTTAATTGCAATAAACAGATAAAAAAATATGCCAAAATAACAAAATAATGTTGTTGATTTGAAAAAAGTCTGAATTCATGATTTGTCAGGTCTGTACGCAAGACGACAAGCAAACAACTTTTAAAATACTTGTTTTCTGAATGGAGTTCGGATGGATCAGTTCCAGGCTATGCAGCTGCTCCACCAACACTCAAGATCAAGTCACCTAGGCATAAATACGGCTACGACGTAGTTGTTTCTACCATAGATAGTGACAATGACGCACGTTTTGTGTGTTTGTGTCGATTCATTTGTATTGACTTTGTTTGTAATCGTGCCACGGTCTTGGTGTGAACACACCATTAGGTCCATGGACTAACTTTCTACCCAGTTGAGATTGTTTTGTCAACTGCTGTTTCCAAGGTCATGAATTGAAGATCAAGTTCAACTTCATTAGTCAAGTTGCATGCTGAAGTATTATGTAACAAAGATGTTGAATGTATGTTGTACAGAAAAGTAAATCAAGTATGTGTTGCCTCAACTAAACATACAATGAAATGAGATGTCCGAGTGCATATTTGTGCTTCCAGCAGTGTTCCTGAAGATGAACACTGTCCCTGTACCAGTTGAGTTTCGCCTTGCGCTGTGCTGTGATCTCCATTGTTCCCGAGCTATGTTCGCAGAAACTTACTGCAAACATCCATTCATATCTGGTGGATCGGAATGCTTAAAAGTTATAACAATAAAGGTTTTAAATATATAAGCCCCTTGGGTTGAGTTGAGATGTGTTTGCCTTTACCATTCTGCTGAAAATTCTTCATTAGTGAGACATTTGTTGTTGTTTTATCAATTTCGGCATATAGGCTGCACAGACAGAGTATTATTCCAGCTGATGTATACTATATATAGTGTTTCTGAGCTGTGGTGATCCCAACATCACATGATTCTTGGTGCCTGGTGGCCCTGCAGCAGCATCCATCCACGATTGTGTTGGATTCAGTTATCAGACAGCTGGAGGGCAGAGCAACATAAGGCATCAAGCTGACAGAGCACGCAAAAGTGATTCAACTGGAAGAAACAAATCAATGAAACGAGATGTCCAGAGTAGGCTCTGCTGCACATACATCCCTTCATTTTTCTCTTCTGTCCATACTTTTGTTTTTTTGTCTGTGACTCACTGCTGGTGCCCAAAGTCGGGGAAAACGAGCCTTCCAAGTCCACCGGGTCAAATCTTCATGCCAAGCTTGGCTTTCTGTGGAAAGGACGTAGGATCATAGAGGTTAAATGCAATCCACCTGTCTACAAAAAACAAGAGTAGGAAACTTAAAATGTAATTTGATCTTTATTTTGAAGTGATAAATATTTAGGTCCTGTCTACACGTATACAGATATTTTTAAAAACTGATATTTTCCCCTCCTTTAAAAAAAAGAAAATCTGTCCACATGACCTTCGTTATACAAAACATTTCACTAGCTCCACTTTCCCTCATGCACTAGTTGATTTATTTTAGGGATGCACCGATTGCAAAATTCTGGGCCGATGCTGATGTTGAAAATTACTACTTATCATTTGGTCGATAGCTGATACCGATACCTATGTTTTGTTTATTTTCAAAAAATACATTAATAAACACTTATTAAGTTTTATAAACCCTTCATTTAATGTTTATATACTGCCTATAAATTCTAATAAGGAGGACTTAAAATGTTACGTATATTTCTCAAAGCTTTATTTTAAGTTGTATTTAGTATGTTATGAAGCAGTGGGAAATATTTTTTTGTCTTTCTATAAACGGAGTGATGACAAAAACAAGGTGAAAGGTGAACTTACGATGCCAGTGGCATGTTTGGGTTTGACGCTGTAGGAAGCCTTCTCCTTGGCCTGTCGGAAACACTCCTCTGCTGCTTTTAACCTGCGGAACACACAATATTAATGCTGTTAATATGAACACACCAATTTCATTAACCAGTTTTATCAATTTAGCAGCCAAGATTAATGTCATGGTGGTAATCCGTTTGCTTCGTCTTAGAAGCCGTTTCACACCAAGTATGGATTTTTGTCCGAAAAATTCGTAAGGAGAGAAATGATTTTGTGGGTTCTTATGAATGCTTGCACAGTCAGAATATATTTTTGACCACTGAAATCCTTTGTTCCATCTGATGTCATAAAAATATGGCCATTATTCTGCATACTAATCAGCCATGTGCTTCTGTTTGTTGCACGGAGTTTGTATTTTCAGAACAATGGGCCTACAGAACAATGGGATTGTTTTCGGGGTAATGGACTGTCGGACAAATGTTTGTTTTTTTTGGTCGCATTTTACAAACTATTGGTATTTCGGAATAGTGGGCCTTCGGAACAATGGGCAGTCCCCTTCTCAACAGCCAATAATGTACGACAAACACTGCGACGCCAACCTCAGCAACCAAATAAAGGACAATATATGGCTTGAGATTGCCCAACAACTGGAAAGAAAACAGCAAGTCGTAGAGCAGCATGTGTTACTGTACCTCTCCTTGAGAATGACTTTGTTCTCCTTCTTCCACTGGTCCTTGAAGTCAGAAGAGAACTCGTGCCAGACGCAGAATAGCGTGTTGGGTGAAGCCTCCTTCTCTCCTGACTTCGCCTTCACTGAGAAGAACACTGTGAGTTCCAGGAACCTGACAGGACACAATCACATGTTGACTTATCGATATTCCCTTTTTTATCCATGAGTAGCCAAACTATGCAGACGATACACTATTACATTTCAGAGGGGAATATTGTACTCTTTATTCCACTACATTTATCTGACAGTTACTAGGTACTTTTCAGATTAAGATCTTACATAAAAAACATAAAAAATATAATGCAGTGTTAAAGATTGAACTAGTGGTTCCCGATGTCCCAATGGCTTGTGACCCCTTACAATAAATCAGGTCCAATGAAGAGATATTTCCTCTCTAAACTTTATGTTTTTCTTTAATGGTTGTTTAAAGTCTGAACGGGTGAAAATATCTAATATTTCACAAAAAAGCAAAGATTGGAAAAAAGTCCAAAATCTGAAAAGATTTGTGTTTCTTTCCTCAGTCATTGAACATCTCGTGACGTGATGTCACGATACCAGAAATTAAGTAGTTAATACCAATACCAGTGAAATTCCACGATTCTTGATACCCAATTCGATACCACTTTTTAAAAATAGCCACCAAATAGGTGCTAAATATTCCTAAATGTTGTAGAAAACTGATTGTATGACTCTCATTTCCGGGACAACGTTACACCGTTAGTCACGAGTCATGATCGCTGATATCTATGGTACTGTAAAAAAAACAAGTACCGTCACGTTTTCAGAATTTCGGCATCTACTTGGTATGGGTCCATGTGACATCCCTACCCCTCAGATCTATCCTGTGACTGTTTTGAGGGGCCCGACCCCTAGGTTGGGAACCACTGGACTAAACTGTATATATTAAGTAGTTCAATGTAGCTCCACCTTGACCAGCTTCATCAGTAAAATACTTATGAATGATGCATCAGTATTAACGAGTACTTTTACTTGATACTTTAAGTACATTTGGCTGACAATACTTCTGTATTTTTACTTAAGTAGGAATTTAAATGAAGGACCTTTACTTAATGGTAATGGAGCTTTTTGATATTGTGGTGTTGATACTTTAACTTAAGTAAAGTTCTTCCACCTCTGCCAATAATGCAGAATGTAGGAAATTCTGCATCACGTCTCTCTAATGAAGTACTATTTTTCAAAACATGGAGGGAATTCTTATGATCATATCATGAGCAATCAAAGTTATGAGTACAACTTATTCATATTTTTGGGAAATGCACTCTTTAAATTGAAATTTTGTGTTTGTCACTATCTTTGTGAACTATGGGATAAATATGACTCTACTACCCTAACAACAGGGGAAGCTGTTGCCTAGTAACAGCTGCAAGCAGAAAGCCTTCTAGCAGTGAGGATTCATTTAGATGAGCGCTGATAAGAACGCCTCAGAGTCGTGCTGTTAACAGAGAACAATGCACGCCCTTTTGGCCAATTAGAGCTCAGCTTTGTTCTGTGGCCAAGGTCTAAGACGTTTTACAACAAGCGTACTGGTAAGGCACTGGCCGTAATACTTTTCAGGTCAAAGTACAAAGATACAATCACATTATCTATTCACTCAGATTCATTTTATTGACATATTTTACTGTAGATCTGTGATATTTGCCCCTCTGACCACCAGAGTGTGGTCTGTGCTATGGTCAGAGGTACCTGGGTAGCTGGGTCAAGTCATGGTTTCAGAATCTGTGTGTCCACCAGGGTCCATGTGACATAAATGCTGTCATCTGCCCAAGTCTGTGAGGGTCCCCGCGGACCCCCTGTGTGTACATCCATATGCTGCCCTAAATTTGTGACCGTGCTGGACTGTACTACAAGCGCACCAACCGCACATGAGCTAGACAAGTCAACTGCTTGTTTTGTGCATTGTATGTACAGTATGTACTGTATTCCCATCAGTGGTCCTATTCTCATCAAGCTGCCTCACAGTTTTCTTTTTCTTTTTCTTTTTTTTTTTTTACTTTTTCATGTTATTCAGCCAAAAGCAACAAACAAAGGAGCTCCTCCTCTTACTGTGAGGAGGTCACCATTATGGGCCCTATTTTAACGATCTATAGCACATGGTCTAAAGTGCACGGCTTAAGTGCATTCAGGGTGTATCCAACTCCACTTTTGCTAGTTAAACAGCCCATAATCTGGTCGCAAGGGGCAAAGGGGTGGTATTTAGTCTCTTAATATAATCATAGATGTGTTTTGGGCTTAACAGGAATTAAACCAATCAGAGTGTTATCTCCCATTCCCTTTAAAAAGCCAGGTGCACCTGCACATTGGCACATTGCTATTTAAAAGGCGGATTCGGCAAATTGGAGTAGCAAGCAGTTTTCTTCTGAGGAAACGGATCTGCTCATGCACGAAGTGAAAGTGCGCGAGCAGGTGTATGTGGTGTATGGCCGGTGGATCCTCTGCCTCCACCATCTCCCAATCCTCTGTCCCATCAACAACTCCATTTGACTGCATATGAACAAATGAACCGATAACCTGTTTAACCGGTGAAGGCGGTATAGGGGGACAAAATTCATTATGTGATAATAAGCACTAATCTAAATATGATAAAAATGTATTGATAAATAATGATGCAACCCACAGAGAATCCTCCAGAGCTGCTTTACGCACAGGCGTACAGCCAGGCTCTGACTGAGAAACGGTGTGTAACGCACTGATCCATCAGCCTCAAAACGACGCCGTTTAGGGGGAGAGGGCCGCAAACTCTGAAGTAATCTACAACTACACTCGCACACATGGAGGGATGATGAGAGGAGACGCCACAGAGGCGTGTGTGCACCATGATCTCTCTGGTCACGAGGGTCCCGCCATTGAGCGCTGAGAGCGCTGCAGGTTGATCAATACAGAATGCCCGAGAGCCTTACTTTATTATACACAAATATATTCTGTATAACTGTCACCTGCCGCCTGAATTTAGTGTTTTCCTTTACATAAATAAAAACATTGTTCTAGAGCCGACACTGTGTTTAACTGAGGAGGTGGAGGAGCGCCGCTTCATCCCTGTGTGTGTAACAAGCAGAGTGAACGCGTGTTGTGAACCTGCCTTTGTAGCTGCATCTTACTATCTGAATAATGTGCCCTTTAAATAGCAGGAAAATACTGCACCAGACTTTAGACCAGCTTTTTGTTGGTCAATGGAGCAATCGCTTTCTGCTGCCTCTAGATAGCAATGTGCCAACAAAGCACCTGACCACACCTCGTACATGTGCTACTTACACAATGTGAGCCCCGGGCATGAAATGACAACTGTGTCAGTCTGAAACTAGCCATGACAGTTGCGCTGTGTGCCGCTTTGTGCCGGGTGTAAGATAGGGCCCTTAGTCTTCTAGTGCGCATGTGTAGAATGTGTCTGTATACATGGTAGTATGCATACCATGTGCAAATCTGCACCTGTCAGCTTCCACATCTGTATTGAAGTGTGATCAAGGCTTTAGTAATCATCTATGGAGTAATGTTGTGGAACATGAGCCAGCTGGTGTATGAAGTGTATTAGCCACAGTGATGTGTAAAGATCCCAGCTCAGAGATGGAGACAGTTCAACATTAAACAGATAAAGGCTGTTTGTATGGTATGTAATGTAATGTAATGTGTTTTTCTTACAGCTTGTGAGTGCTGCTGAGTTGAGCTTCCAGGGTCTCCAGTTCACTCTTAGCTAAGAAAGGAGGAAGAATACAAGAGGTCAATACAACAGTGAAACACGAGAGTACTTGTGTTTGTTGTTACTGCCGCCCACCTGTCTGACCTATAGACTTTACATCGATTTGATGCCAAACATACATTTACAAATATTAAACCCTTGTGGTTTAACAATTCATAATGCAAAGATTATTGATTGACCTACTACTTACAATTGGAGGTGTCGACAAAAAGCTTTACAGATGTCTCTTTTATAAAGGCGGTCTATGGGCCGCAGGTTTTCGCTGTTGGCCACTTGGTTGTGCCGCATCCAGCTTATATAATACAGGTATGGATTTTTTGCCCAAACGTATCATCAGATAAGAACATTGATGCTGAACGAAATCCTGGATTATGTTCAGTGGCAGCATCTTTTAAAGTTCAATGCAATGATTTTTTAAAATAAAATGTGGAAGTATGGTTACAATCAGGGAGAGATGGTGGTCATGGCAGATAAACTGGTGGTTCAGGTACCCTGTGGAGTTTTTGACCACTAGTAGCACTACGGAACAATGTTTTTACAAGAAGGTTCCCGTTTTGTTTGTATCGTGCATGCACACGACGACACATTCCTGCCCCTAGTTTCAAGCTATTCCACTGATTGATAGTTGGTGGCTAGCTGCAGATTTGTTCAATATGAAAGTAATTCTTCGGGATAACTTCGGGCTGTCTTGTGAGTCACCTTTTGCGAGGAATTCCTCCATCATGTCTTTGAAAGGCTGCAGGTTATCCTCGTCTGAAACCTTGCACACCTTTTCCACTTCTGACGTGCACGCTGATTAAAGAACACAGACGGAAATTACAATCAACCAAGAGCACAATTAATGTATACAACAGAATGGTTATTACTGTACATAGGTACCGAGGGTGGTTAGATGTGTAAGTTTTGTGCAAACAAAAATGCTTTAAGGACAAAAGTGTTTTTTAAATCCATTTAAACCACTATGTGTAGAGGTTTAAAATCACAAACTCTTGTCCGTCTGTAATTAAACCTTCCAAATATGTTATTGACCCACAGCAGAAGCCACAAACCCCGGATACTGTGTATGTGTGTGTGTGTTACCTCTCAGATCCTTCCTGAGTCGATTCAGGTCTTTCTGAAAGTCTTCAAACTTCATCTGTGAAGACTGGAACAGGTCGTGAGGCTCAGGGAGAGGGTACACACACGTCTCTCTACCAGCATCCTGGAGATGGACACACACACACACACACATTAACATTATGACTAGGGCTGTCAATCGATTAAACTATTTAATCGGGATTAATCGCACATTATTTATCTGTTCAAAATGTACCTTAAAGGAAGATTTGTCAAGTATTTAATACTCTTATCAACATGGGAGTGGGTAAATATGCGGCTTTATGCAAATGTATGTATGTATTTATGATTGGAAATCAATTAACAACACAAAACAATGATAGATATTGTCCAGAAACCCTCACAGGTACTGCATTTAGCATAAAACAATATGCTCAAATCATAACATGGCAAACTACAGTGTGTCAGTGTGCTGACTTGAGTATGACTTGCCCCAAACTGCATGTGATTATCATAAAGTGGGCATGTCTGTAAAGGGGAGACTCGTGGGTACCCATAGAACCCATTTTCATTCACATATCTTGAGGTCAGAGGTCAAGGGGACCCCTTTGAAAATGGTCATGACAGTTTTTCCTCGCCACAATTTAGTGCAAATTTGGAGCGTTATTTAACCTCCTTCGTGACAAGCTAGTATGACATGGTTGGTACCAATGGATTTCTTAGGTTTCTAGTTTCATATGATGCCAGTATCTTCACTCTAGCTTTAAAACTGAGCCCGCTACAACCTAAAAATCTCAAGATGCAATAATGTGTTAAAGAAATTAGTGTCATTAAAATGAATTTGCGCTAACGTGTTATTATCGCGTTAACTTTGACAGCCCTAATTATGACATAAACAATTAGGGCATTTAGTCATAAATGACTAAATGACTGAGACTGTTCTAGGACCACCACATCATTTTCAATTTAATGGCTACTGATGAATGTGAACTTTAAAAGCATTACAGCAGTGTGATGCAACACTAGAGGGATGTGGAAATGTGGTGAGAAAATGATGCATACTGAACGTCTGTAATATGTATTTCTAATGTTGGGTTTACTGTATTGTACCCTGAAGCTCTGAATATGAGAGGAAGACTGATATGAGAGTATAAAAATAGGGACAAAATAAGCAATGGACACAGATAAGAGTCTAAAAGAGAGAAAGAGTTACAGTATGGGAGGACGTATAAGAACTAAAAAGCTTACCTCATCGAAGTGTCTGAGGTAGTACGCAACAATGTAAGACAGAAGACTTTTCACGCCATCCTGCATGTGGAGAAAAGAAAAAGATTGTAAATTTACAAGAGTGGAGAAGTCAGGTATTTCTAGTGTTTATCTGTTTCTTTATCTGGTGATTATTACATAGCTTTTAAAAAAAAAAAGATATTGACTGTGGTTTTGTCCCATTTGAGCAAAACCAAGCAGTCCCTGACCACCAATGCCCTGTTTCCACCGCAGAAACTTTCCCTCGGAACTAAGAACCTTTTGAGGAACTCTTTGCGTTTCAACCGCAGGGACCAGGGTCTAAATTAAGTTTTGGGGTGATTTTACGGGGCCTTTTTACCTCCAAAAAAGGCCCTGGTCAGGGGGTAGTACTTTCTGAAAGTACCAGAACTTTCGGGGTGGAGTTTGTAGGGATGAGGGTCGAATTAGCGGACTAAATTGCCTAATTTTCGCAGGTCTTTTGACCGCGGTAGAAACGCAGACAACAGCAAGCAGAAGGAACCTTTTAGTTACTTGAAAAGTAGTTCCAGGGACTAAAAGTCTCGGGAAACTATTGGTGGAAATCCAGCTAAAGTGGATCAGTGTTTCAGTGCAGTTTGTTTCAGCATCTTTCCCTCTTTACTCACGCTGCTCTTGACATCTTTGAGTTTGGGCAGGATGTCGAGGGTGAAGCCGTCAGCTTGGCCTCTGGTTCGATTGCCGCCATTCATGAAGTTACCAAAAGCCAGGATCAGACCGAGAACCCGCTTCACCGTCTCACTGTCCTGCAACGCCTGCAGAGACACGGACATAGAGGTGTGAATCAGAGACACAGGGGCATCAGTAAAACATATTTGACTTACCAACAAAAAAATGCAATATCAGTTTAATTGTATCCTATATTTAGAATCCATTATTATCCATCTATGCTCTCTTCAATCAGAATCAGAAATACTTTAATGATCCCGGGGGGAAATTTGGGTGTTACAGTTTCTCTTACATAAATATAAAGAAATGTAAGAAGATAGAAATAAAGGAGTAAGTAACATGCAATAATGTTACAATATAAACACAATATATGTAAAGAAATATAAGCAAGTACGATCAAGCTGCTGCCTCGATCAGTTCACAACTAAATCACACAATAAAACAAACTAAAAAAACCGATCAAGGCAGTGGGAGACCAGCAACACCTCTGTGTTCTGCGAGGTTAAGTTACTGTTTTTCTCAATGGAGTCTGGTCTCTTTGGCGAGAGCACAGATGACGGCTTCAGGCTTGAGTCATATTGTAATCAATCCTCTCTTCTCAAGAGTCCTCCTACAGTACCAACCAAGTTTCTTTCTTATGACAGGGGGTTATTCTCCTCAGTTTGGAGAGTCTGACTCACCTTGCAAACCCTCTGCAGTGTGTCCAGTTTCCTCATTATGGACGTCATGCACTCAGAGAAGGTGGACTGGAAGAGGATGCAGAAGACTCTGCCAGAGAAGTTTGGGATCAGGGAAAGCTGGTGGAGGAATCTGCGACACAAGAGGAAACACCAGCTGCTTTGGATCCAAACTCGTCTTCTGCACATCTCTCTACTCACTCTTTTATTTTCTCCTGTGTACGTTACAGTCTCTACAGAATGACGCACAGCTTTCACCATTACGTCTGCTCGTTAGTGTTGAAGTGTCAGAGGAATAACGCCAACTCACTGCTCGGGTTTGTCTAGAGGTTTGGCGTTCTCCTTGTCTTTTGAGGACTTAATGTGCTTTTCAATCTTGTCCAGTTCCTCCTGTTGTGCCCTCTGAAAGAGAGACACAAGAGACTGACTCCACCTGTGTCCACATTCATACAATTCAACATAACGGTAGAAAGTATACACCAGGGGTTTTCGAAGTCTGACAATGTGGGACCCCACAAAATGGAGACATGCAATTGTACAGTATCCAGGTTTGTAGCAATTGTGCATATGTTAGTGCACCAATTTCGAATGTTATCAGCTGATTGAATGGGCGTTATCAGTTGTTATCACTACAGACAGGCCAAACTGCACCTACTACGTTGTGTGAAAGTGAAAGTGAAACTTAACGTTGTGAATTGAAACAAAACAACTTTAGGTTTATGCAACTACTTGGTTAAAATAAGTAGCCTACATTTGTTACATAAGTCACGTAATTTGGCATTGGTGAAGTACGTAAGTTACATAACAAAAGTACGGTGAAATATGTCAACGTTGACGGGTCACTAATAGTGGTCTCCTGGGTGAAAGTTAGGGCTGGGACACCTATCTCTCAATTCAATACTATCACGATACTTGGGTGTCGATATTGCCATTTATTGTGATTTTTGTTAACTCTTAACGCTACACCATGGGAAAAAGTTGAATCATACACTTCTAGGGACTTTTACTTTGGAAAATATCTAAATTCATACAGTAAGAATTGATTTTCAACACGCATGTAGTCAGAGAAACAAGCCCCCAAAACCCTCTGATTGATTCAGATTCTATGACAGTCAGACAAGCAAGATAAACTGACTGTGGAGTGTGTGTGTTGCTCACATTTTCATACAGGGCCTGCAGAGTCTCCAGGTCAACTACTGTGTTGTCCAAGTTCAGGATGGCTTAAAGACAGAGGGAAGGAGAAATCACAAGTCTATTCTGTAATAGTCAAAGATCAGCCTGTACTTCAGTGTTTAGGGGGTGCCATGCTATTGTTCCGACAGACCATTATTTCGACACTCCAATAGTCCGAAAAATGTCCCATTGGACCAAAAGCCAATTTGTCTGACAACAACAAAACAACCTTTGCTCCGAAAATACACTCTCTCTCTTCAACAAACAGAAGCACATGGCTAGTTATTATGCAGAATGACTTCATCTGACCTTCACGGGTGTGATATTGTTTTCCTACTATGGCGCTCTGATTAGCTTACCCAGATATTTAGAGGCAGAGTAGGGCGTGTCATTACTTCGCCATAGTAGGAAAAACATTGTGACTGTCCGATGACGTCATTCTCAACGCATTCTCACTCCCAACTCGTCAAACAATGCCACTTGGTCGGTGCCCCTCTTGCGTTACTTTTGGAAAGACAGGAACAGCGTGTCAATATATGCTCGTTACATGCATAGTGTCCTTTCAAAATAAAGTTCTGTTTTATAAAGGAAGCTAGGTTTAGGCAACACAAACACTTAGTTAGGGTTAGGAAATGGTTGTAGTTGATGTTAACTTCACTGACTAACGTGACTAACAACTCACGGGATTGACGACAATGAGTCACGTGACTTACGACTGATGCAATAAAATAAGTCATCCTTACTTTTAGTTCCATACGGGACACGAACACCAGTCTCCTGGCTGAAGGTCTTGTGTTTGTTTGATCCATCCACCATACCTACTGCCTACCCTATGTGGACCCTATAACGCCGCTGGTGGGTTTACATTGGAGTTAGTTGAAAGCCTGGTACGTCATGAACTGTTGCTATAGGGTACCTCCGTTCATTGGTTTCCAATGCCAAGGGGCGCTTCCAAATCAGCGGTGTTTGACGAGTTGGGAGTGAGAACGGGTTGTCATTCTGCATAATAACTAGCCATGTGCTTCTGTTTGTTGCAGGGAGAGTGTGTATTTTCAGAGCAATGGCCGTTTACAGGCTGTCAGACAAATGGCCTTTCGTTCCAATGGGCCATTTTTTCGGACTATTGGGGTTTCGGAATGATTGGCCGTTGGAACAATGGGCAGTCCCCCATGTTTAGGTCATTTCAGTCATCACATTTATGTTATTATGCATCCAGTGTCAGCTAATAATGAGCCCACATGACCCTACGTACAGTAAAAGCATAGAGCACCAAGCACCAGATGTGATTGTTATAACAAAACAACTGATTTGGAAAAATGTACCAAATAGCAGAAACAAAATGTATTTGCTTTCAAGACTTTTATTGGCAGAGTTTTTTTGTCCACTTAATATTCCTACTAATTTATGGGTCGGTAGTGAAATTAAAGTGAGATGTTCCCTGAGTGGAGCTTTCTCATCCTTTTAGCTGAATCATTCTCTTTTTTGGCTAAAAATAGACTTGGTGAGATGGATCATTCCCCAGTGTAACCTGTGTGGCATACACCTTTCTACATTATGATATTTCATGAGAAATAAAAACCAAGTATAAACATCAATTCATCTGTTACGAAAGTGATGAACTCACCATGCTGGATATCTTTCATGTCCAGATGCAGGGAGGACATGAGGATTCCTACTGCCTGAGAACGCTTATTGCTTAGGAGCTTCACAACCTAAAAAAACACACACAGATACGAGGTGAGACTCAACAGCTCAGATGAACTGTAGCTTTGCCATCGCAGCACATCCTGTGTGTCGCATGCTGTGCTGCTGTGCATTTGATGTGGCTGCGTTTTCGCTGATATGGAACCGATGGTTATGCTGTGAGAGGAAAGATCAGGGCTCATCAAAATGGTTAGAAATGAGCACAGCAAATCTAGCCAAAAAGTTCTAGTTCATCGTATGTTTTCAAATGTATAATCATATACTTTGCACATGAAATACTGCACAGTCAAGTGTCTTTGTATTGTCATACACATCGCCCAACGCAACAGAACAACGCAACAGAACAATGTAACGTAACAGCGTAACGTAACAACGTAACGTAACAACCGTAAATAAACAACTACTGCCCTTAGCGGACGTTCTTACATAATGTTACATAACAAGCATAAAGTCAAGGTTTAGTCTTGGTTTCACATGGGACACAAACAATCCAATGTAACAACGTAACGAAACAGCGTAACGAAACAGTGTAACAAAACAACGTAACGAAGCAGCGTAACGAATCAATGAAACGAAAACATTGTAACGCAAACAACGTAACGCAAACAACGTAACGCAAACAACGTAACGCAAACAACGTAACGCAAACAACGTAACGCAAACAACGTAACGTAAACAACGTAACGACAACAATGCAACTAAACAACAACTTAGCGGACATTCTTACATAATGTTACGTAACAAGCA